>SJYW01046428.1:0-12613 GCA_006410735.1 Raphicerus campestris | reverse complement strand
ATTGACTAGTTTTCTGTGAATATGGTTTCAGTGTGTCTGCCCTCTGATGCCCTCTTGCAACACCTACCATCTTACTTGGTTTCTCTTACCGTGGGTGTGGGGTATCTCTTCACGGCTGCTCCAGCAAAGCACAGCTGCTGCTCCTTACCTTGGTCCAGGGATATCTCCTTACCGCTGCCTTTCCTGACCTTCAATGTGGGATAGCGCCTCTAGGCCCTCTGGAAGGTTATAACTAGTTATATGAGCTGTTTATCAAGAATTATAACTGGAGCTGGCAAGAAGTAACTGTGCTTGTGGAGGGAGGATTGGTTGGGGTCCACATGGTTGCAGCTGCAAGCAGATACTGGTTTGATAGCTAGTGGTGGTGTTGAGTCTGATACTGTTCAGAAACTCAGGTTCTTAGTAATGCAGAACCTGTCTGAAACCACATTCACAGTGGCCACCAGGCTCCATTTTGGATACCTGAACCACAGTTACTCCATTCTGATTTTTTTTTTTCATTCTGATTTTTAAAAGCATTCTTTTCTTTAACGGTTAAAGCAGATGTACAATTTATATTTGCTAGGCTATAGACTGGCTATTTTAGACTAAGCCAAATCATATGTTAGTCAGAATGACTTCTCCATAACTCAATATTTGAGAGTTTCTTCTATTGTTACCTTTTCAGATTGGCTTCTTTCACTTAGTAATATGAATGTTTCCTTCATGCCTTTTTATGGCTTGATTTTTTTTTTTAGTACTGATAATCCATTGTGTAGATGTACTGCACTTTATTGATTCACATACTGAAAGGCTATTTTGATTGTTTCTGGCAATTATGAATAAAGCTGCATCGGCAGCTTCAGAGTGAAAGTTTGTGTGTAGATGTGTTTTTAACTCTTTGGAGTAAATTCCAAGGAGCATGACAGCTGGATCATATGGTAAGTGTATGTTTAGTTTTTTAAGAAACCACCGAACTGTCTTCCAAAGTGGCTGTACCTTTCCCACCATCAGTGAATGAGAGTTCCCATGGCTCCGCATCGTCATCAATATTAGTGGTGTTGCTGTTCTGGATTTTCACCATTCTAATAGGGGTGCAGCGCTGTCTTGTTGTTTTAATTTGCCACTCCTTGATGACATGTGTTCTTGAGCATCTTTTCCTATATTTGTTTAGACCATCCATTTATCTTCTTTTGTGAGGTGTTTGTTCATTTTTTTGCCCACTATCAGTTGTATTTTTTGTTTTCTTCTTGTTGAGTTTTAGGAACTCTTTGTATATTTGTATTAATAGTTCTTTATCAAATGTGTCATTTGTAAATATTTTCTCCTAGTTTAAATCACTACTTTTTGTGTTAAATATTTTATTACTTCAAGGATTATAATTTTCCTTTAATCTCCTTTTCTCTTAGACTTCTGGGGACTTTTGCTTTATTTATTTTACCCTGAATTCAAAGAAAAAAGTTTAACTAAAAAAATAACAATAAAATGTGTATAAACTGGGTGATAAAATGCAAATTAATAGTTTTAAAAAGCAATAATTATCTTTGAATGGCAGAAAGCAAATTTTGGTGGAAAAGGTGGTACCTACGATGATTCCCTTCACTAGGTCTTTGAAACACATGTTGCCTCATTTTCTGTTTTTTCTGGCAATCTGAATAAAAACTTGTCACCTTAAGCAACAAAACTTTATTTGAATCATTTTGGGTGGATATCTTTATAAAATAGTGTTTTACTTGCCTACATAAACAGCAAATATTGAACATAACTGACTTTGAATCATAAGAGAANGCAATCTGAATAAAAACTTGTCACCTTAAGCAACAAAACTTTATTTGAATCATTTTGGGTGGATATCTTTATAAAATAGTGTTTTACTTGCCTACATAAACAGCAAATATTGAACATAACTGACTTTGAATCATAAGAGAATGCTGCTGCTGCTAAGTCACTTCAGTCGTGTCCGACTCTGTGCAACCCCATAGACAGCAGCCCACCAGGCTCCCCCGTCCCTGGGATTCTCCAGGCAAGAACACTGGAGTGGGTTGCCACTTCCTTCTCCAACGCATGAAAGTGAAAAGTGAAAGGGAAGTTGCTCAGTTGTGTCCGACTCTTTGCAACCCCATGGACTGCAGCCCATCAGGCTCCTCCGTCCATGGGGTCTTCCAGGCAAGAGTACTGGAGTGGGGTGCCATTGCCTTCTCCAAATCATAAGAGAATAGTGTATTCAAAAAACAAGAACAAGATGTTTTGAAAAAGTAACATCAGAGCATAAGAATAAGCTCTTGAAAATAAAAAATGTTATTGTCTAAATAAATTCTGTAGAATAGTTTGAAAACAAGGCCAAGGAAATTGCCCAGAGAATAGAAAAAAAAAGAGACCAAACAATGGGACACTATAGGGAAAAAAAATCATGTAAAACATGCATACAGGTACTTAAAAATCAAATAGTACTATATTTTATACCTTTTTAAGTTTCTTTTTCATTGTGATAAAATACACATTACATAAATTTTACCATTTTTCACTATTTTTTTAAAGGTTTATTTGTTTATTTTTGGCGATACTGGGTCTTCATTGCTGCGTGTGGGCTTCCTTCAGCTGCAGCAGGTGGGGGCTACTCCTCGTTGAGGTGTATAGGCTTCTCGCTGCAGTGGCCTCCCCTGTGCAGGCCACGTGTTTCGGTAGCTGCAGCTCGTGGGCTCTAGAGTATAGGCTCGATAGTCGTGGTGCAAACGCTTAGCAGTACCTTGGCAAGTGGGATCTTCTCAGACCAGGGGTCGGGGTCGAGCCCATGTCCCCTACATTGGCAGGTGGATTCTTAACCACTAGACCACCAGGAAGGCAGCGGCACATGGAGATATGGTTGAGAATTTGCACGGCTAAAAGTGTCTTTGTTCTAGTTAAAAATGTGATCCTTTGAAAAGGCATAACCTTCTTACTCCTGATCCTTTGAAGGTAAAGGATCATTGCTTCCCAGGAAACTTTCAGAATCTTTTTAATTCTGCTGTGCTGAAATTACACAACTTTGTTTATGCTAGCCTTTTTCCATTCGCTGTGCTTGCTGTTGTCAAACCAGACATTCTCATGCTTCCATTCTAAAATAAAATGTCTTTATTATTTCTTTGATAAATTATTCCCCTATGCTTTCTCCAGTTTATTTTTAAGAACCTCTATTAATGGGACATAACCTGGATTGATTTTGTAAGATTTTTTTCCCCTATAGTGTCCCATTTTTTGGTCTTTTTTTTTTTTTTTAATATTTTCTGGGCAGTTTTCTTGGCCTTGTCTTTAAACCATTCTACAGAATTTATTCAGACAATAATATTTTTAACTTCCAAGAGCTTGTTCTTATTCTCTGTCCCTTTTTCAAAAGAGTTGGCTTAAGACTAAATATTAAAAAAACTAAGGTCATGGCATCTGGCCACATTACTGCATGGCAGATAGAAGGGGAAAAGGTGGAAGTAGTGAGAGATTTCCTTTTCTTGGGTTCCAGAATCACTGGGGACGATGACTGCAGCCATGAAATCAGAAGACGATTGCTTCTTGTCAGGAAAGAGATGACAAACCTAGATAGTGTGTTAAAAAGCAGAGACATTACTCTGCCAACAAAGATCCGGATAGTCAAGGCTATGGTCTTCCCCACTGGTCACATATGGTTGTGAGAGCTGGACCATAAAGAAGGCAGACTGCCAAAGAATTGATGCCTTAGAACTTTGGTGCTGGAGAAGACTCCTGAAAGTCCCTTGGACCGCAAGGGGATCAAACCAATCAATCTTAAGGGAGATCAACCCTAAATATTCACTGGAAGGACTGATGCTAAAGCTGAAGCTCTGGTATTTTGGTCATCTGATGCGAACAGATGACTCATTGGGAAAGTACTTGATGCTGAGAAAGACTGAGGGCAGAGGAAGAGAGTGTCAGTGGATGAATGGCTGGACGGCATCACCAATGCAATGAACATGAACTTGGGCAAACTCTGGGAGATGGTGAGGCCTGGAGTGCTGCAGTCCATGGGGCCCCAAAGAGTCGGACACGGTTGGGCGATTGAACAACAACAATGCATGTTTCAATTTTATTACATTAATTTTTAGAAAGTTTGGATGAATGCCTGAAAAGTTTCTATGTGTCATCATCGTGTTTGTGCCTAGATTTTATGATATAATTTGGGCCACTTGTGCCTTTCTTGCTTTTATCCAGTTCTTACCTATGTTCTCTTTAGATAAAGGTAAGCATTTTCAAATAAGGGAAGTATTAGTGAAAGTAAATATTTTATGAATACATTTTAAGGGAATGTGAGATACCAAATAATGTAATTAATACTGCTAATGCACATTAATACTACGAATAAAAGTACAGCTTCATTCAGTTTGAATAAAGACATTGTTATTCGGGAATGTCCCCTTTATGGCCCATGCTAAGACTTTATTTTGGGGGGCTCCAAAATCACTGCAGATGGTGACTGCAGCCATGAAATTAAAAGACGCTTACTCCTTGGAAGAAAAGTTATGACCAACCTAGATAGTATATTCAAAAGCAGAGACATTACTTTGCCAGCTAAGGTCCGTCTAGTCAAGGCTATGGTTTTTCCTGTGGTCATGTATGGATGTGAGAGTTGGACTGTGAAGAAGGCTGAGCACCGAAGAATTGATGCTTTTGAACTGTGTTGTTGGAGAAGACTCTTGAGAGTCCCTTGGACTGCAAGGAGATCCAACCAGTCCATTCTGAAGGAGATCAACCCTGGGATTTCTTTGGAAGGAATGATGCTAAAGCTGAAACTCCAGTACTTTGGCCACCTCATGCGAAGAGTTAACTGATTGGAAAAGACTGATGCTGGGAGGGATTGGGGGCAGGAGGAGAAGGGGACGACAAAGGCTGAGATGGCTGGATGGCATCACGGACTTGATGGATGTGAGTCTGAGTGAACTCCGGNATATAATTTGGGCCACTTGTGCCTTTCTTGCTTTTATCGAGTTCTTACCTGTGTTCTCTTTAGATAAAGGTAAGCATTTTCAAATAAGGGAAGTATTAGTGAAAGTAAATATTTTATGAATACATTTTAAGGGAATGTGAGATACCAGATAATGTAATTAATACTGCTAATGCACATTAATACTATGAATAAAAGTACAGCTTCATTCAGTTTGAATAAAGACATTGTTATTTGGGAATGTCCCCTTTATGACCCATGCTAAGACTTTATTTTGGGGGGCTCCAAAATCACTGCAGATGGTGACTGCAGCCATGAAATTAAAAGACGCTTACTCCTTGGAAGAAAAGTTATGACCAACCTAGATAGTATATTCAAAAGCAGAGACATTACTTTGCCAGCTAAGGTCCGTCTAGTCAAGGCTATGGTTTTTCCTGTGGTCATGTATGGATGTGAGAGTTGGACTGTGAAGAAGGCTGAGCACCGAAGAATTGATGCTTTTGAACTGTGTTGTTGGAGAAGACTCTTGAGAGTCCCTTGGACTGCAAGGAGATCCAACCAGTCCATTCTGAAGGAGATGAGCCCTGGGATTTCTTTGGAAGGAATGATGCTAAAGCTGAAACTCTAGTACTTTGGCCACCTCATGCGAAGAGTTGACTGATTGGAAAAGACTGATGCTGGGAGGGATTGGGGGCAGGAGGAGAAGGGGACGACAAAGGCTGAGATGGCTGGATGGCATCACGGACTTGATGGATGTGAGTCTGAGTGAACTCCGGGAGATGGTGATGGACAGGGAGGCCTGGCGTGCTGCGATTCATGGGGTCGCCAAGAGTTGGACACGACTGAGCGACTGAACTGAACTGAACTGATTCAAGAGGATATTCTAAATGGCCGGGGCAGGGGGGTGGTGGTGGTTTGTTTGAACTTATCTCCATAATTTTTTAAAAAAATTATTTTTAATTGAAGGATAATTGATTTACAATAGTGTGTTGTTGCTGCTGCTGCTGCTAAGTCGCTTCAGTCATGTCCGACTCTGTGTGACCCCGTAGACAGCAGCCCAGCAGGCTCCCCCATCCCTGGGATTCTCCAAGCAAGACCACTGGAGTGGGTTGCCATTTCCTTCTCACATCATCTCCATGTTTGTGCAGGGTCTGGGTGGGATTCTGGGTGAATTTAAGGGCTTTGCTGGTGGCTCAGTGTGGTAAAGAATCTGCCTGCCAATGCAGGAGTCGCGAGTTTGATCCCTCAGTCTCAAATATTCCCTGGAGAAGGAAGTAGCAACCCACTCCGGTATTTTCGCCTGGGAAATCTCATGGACAGAGGAGCCTGGCAAACTACAGTCCATAAGGTTGCAAAAGAGTTTATCTTTTAACATCACTTTCCTTCACCTGGTCCAAATAAATGTGTGTACATTTGTTCCGTTAGTGATAAGCAATAAAATGCCAATTAGTTTGGCAGTAAGAAGTGAACTAGTCAAGTGCAATCCCAATTGAGATCATTGTACCTTCAGTTTACAATTGAGAAGGCAGCTCTGAGAAGAAAATAACAATGGAAAAACAACTTTATATATCCTCAGAGACCCCAAACTACCTTGCAGGCTTTAAGTTATGCTGCTTGCTTTTGACAGGTTACAATTACCTTCAAGGGCTTACTGCTATACAAGGAGTGTTATATTTCATTGTCATCCCATCTGCATTTTCTTTTTTGTTCACAGTGCGAGATGAGGACAGAAGCACGACGAAAAAATCTTCTGATTTTGATTTTGCATTACTTAACACAAGAAGGGTATGTTACATTACAGATATTTACAGAGATGATTCCTCTCTTTCTCTGACCTCTGCTTTTCCAGATACAAACACTTTTAAAAGCAATTAATAACTTTTTTTTTAGAGCAGTTTTCGATTTAGTGAAAAATTGAGCAGAAATTTATGGTATATGGGCGAGAACTCCCATATATCAGCAATCGCCCACCCTGCCTAGTGTTCCCTGTAATGGCTTACATTGATGTGGTACATTTATTGCACTTGATGAGTCAATATTGATATATTATTACTAAAGTCTGTAGTTTATGTCAGAGTTCACTTTTGTGTCACATAGTTCTACAAGTTTTGACAAAGACATGATGTCACATATCCACCCTTGTAGTATCATACAGAACAGCTTCTCAGCTCAAAAAATCTCTTGTGCCCTACCTATCAATGTCCCAACCCCACCTCCAGCAACCTAGACACATATTTTTATTGTCTCATTTGTCTAGATATTTTTCACATTGTGCATTTAAAAAATTTTATTAACAAAGCTACCCAGTTCATGGGATACTTGCCCTTTCCCATTCAGGTCTGAAGATGGTGCAGGCCTTTTAATAAGAGTTCTGAAGTCCCATTGCTGGCACACAAAGACAGCTTTCTCACGCCTTGGTTTTCCTTCCCTCAAAATAAAGGTTTTGCATTTACCTGGATGACTTGTACTCAACTCTCCTGAGGAAATTGGGAAGCATTTGAGTTTGGCCACCTACCTCATTTAAAAATGTGTGAGCATTGGAGAAGGAAATGGCAACCCACTCCAGTACTCCTGCCTGGAGAATTCCATGGACAGAGGAGCCTGGCAGGCTACAGTCAATGGGGTCACATGACTGTGCAACTAGAAAAAAAATGTGCGAGCGCTTACAATGAAGGCTGCTGGTATGCTGGGTGTTGGGAGAGGAAGAGACACTACAAAGTATCTGAAAGCTCCTCTTTTTATTTTATTTTGACTGGTGCACTGCACTGCACGTGGGATCTTAGTTCCCCAATAAGGGATCAAACCCTCGGCCCCTGCGTTGGAAACTCAGAGTCTTAACCACTGGTCCACCAGGGAAGGCCCTGAAGGCTACTCTTTAGAGTTTCCTTTCCTTTTAATTTTCAGCCTGGAAGAAAATATTCATGTTTTAGGATTAGGGCTGAAAACATTTGCGTTAAAGCAGTGGTTCTCAACCTGGAGAACCACTGAGAGGATATTTGGCAGCATCTGGAGTCCTTCTGAGTGGTATACTGGCATCTAGTGGGAAGAGGCGGGGATGCTGCTGAACGCCCTTCAGATGCACAGGACTACCCCAAATGTCAATCATACCCCGATGGAGCAACCTTTCCTTAAAGCACAAAGAACCAGCTGGCTGCTGGTATTTTACCGAAAGACTGAATGAGCATCTCTTCCTCCGATAAATGTCGTAGCTGTCCATGAAACAGATCTACTGTAGCTGAGAGTCTAGTAACCCTCGTGTTGAGACAGGAAGGCAAACTGGAGGGTAGGAGGTGGCTGGGATGGAAGTGAGACCTGATGCTTGTTTCTCTGATCTGCGCCAGCAGCAGCTGTTTTAAATAAATAAATCTATCGCCCTCCCATGGAGAAGGCAATGGCACCCCACTCCAGTACTCTTGCCTGGAAAATCCCACAGACAGAGGAGCCTGGTAGGCTGCAGTCCATGGGGTCGCTATGAGTCGGACACAACTGAGCGACTTCCCTTTCACTTTTCACTTTCATGCATTGGAGAAGGCAATGGCAACCTACTCCAGTGTTTTTGCCTGGAGAATCCCAGGGATGGGGGACCTGGTGGGCTGCTGTCTATGGGGTCACACAGAGTCGGACACAACTGAAGTGACTTAGCAGCAGCAGCAGCAGCAACAGCAGCAGCGCCCTCCCAAGGGGAATGACCGACGTTCTAGAAACCTTGAGGAATTTTTCCTTTAGGCTCTAAGGGAAGTAGTATTAGGGTCCCCCTTTTACATTTGAAGAAATTGAGGCTTAGGGGCATCTAGGAACTTGCTGGAAGTCTCCTGGGTCTAAGTGGGGGCACTTTGCAGGCCTGTCTCGCCCCCAAAGTCTTTCAGGGTCTGATTCCTCTGCTCTGATGTGGAAGACTTGTTTTTGTTTGAGGATTACCTCAGGAAAATCAAAATGTATGTGTGGCATATTTTTTGTTAAAAAAAAAGATGGCTTTTTAAAGTCAGAAAATGAAATCTCTGCAACTGTAGTAAAGCATTCTTTTGTTATTGAAAGATTTGAATTTTTATCGTGGAGGTTTTTTCTTTTTTTGCCAAAATTTCAAAGGCATCCTTTCTGGTGATGGATTATAACACAGCATTTTTGAAAAACTTTTTATCTTATATTGGAGTATAGCCGATTAACAAAGTTGTGATAGTTTCAGATGAACATCGAAGGGGACTCAGCCTTCTGTTACACATATCTCCAACCTCCCCAGACTCCTCTCCCGCCCAGGGTACCACATAACCCTGGGCAGGGTTCCGTGTGCCGTACAGTAGGTCCTTGTTGGTTATCCATTTTAAATAGAGCATTGTGTACATGTCCATCCCAAACTCGCAAATTATCCCTCTCGCCCTCCCCCTAGCAGCCATAAGTTCGTTCACTAAGTCAACAACAGCATTTACAAATTCTTTTTGTTTACTTTTTTATTCTGGCTCCATTGGGTCTTCACTGCTTGGGGAGGGCTTTCTCTAGTTGCAGCAAGCAGGGGCTCCTCTGTTGCGGTGCGTGGGCTTTTCACGAAAGTGGCTTCTCATGTTGCAGAGGAGGCTTCAGTCATTGGCGTACACAGGCTCAGTATTTGTGGCACGGGCTTTGTTGCTCCACAGCACGTGGAATCTTCCCAGAGCAGGAATCAAACCTGAGTCCCCTGCATTGGCAGGCAGATTCTTATCCCACTGTGCCACCAGGCAAGTCCCAGCAATTTTTTTTTTAACAGCACTTTTGAACACATTCTGTTACTGAGTAATATGATTTCTCCCCTGGACTGACCACAGTAGATCTTCAATGACAAAATGTGGCCTTTCTCATAATACCCTAACATCAAAATTTTGGAAATGGCCTTTTTTCTCATGGTAAACATGATGAACATGGTAAACATCACTGCAGATGGTGACTGCAGCCATGAAATGAAAAGACGCTTACTCCTTGGAAGGACAGCTATGGCCAACCTAGACAGCATATTAAAACAGAGACATTACTTTGTCATCAAAGGTCTGCCTAGTCAAAGCTATGTTTTTTTCCAGTAGTCATGTAGGGGTGTGAGAGTTGGAAAGAAAGCTGAGCACCAAAGAACTGATGCTTTTGAACTGTGGTGTTGGAGAAGACTCTTGAGAGTCCCTTGGACTGCAAGGAGATCCAACCAGTCCATCCTAAAGGAGATCAGTTCTGAGTGTTCATTAGAAGGACTGATGTTGAAGCTGAAACTCCAATACTTTGCCCACCTCATGCAAAGAGCTGACTCATTTGAAAAGACCCTGACGCTGGGAAAGATTGAAGGCGGGAGGAGAAGGGGATGACACAGGATGAGATGGCTGGATGGCATCACCGACTAGGGGGATGTGAGTTTGAGTGAACTCCGGGAGTTGGTGATGGACAGGGAGGCCTGGTGTGCTGTGATGCATGGGATCGCAAAGAGTTGGACACGACTGAGTGACTGAACTGAACTGAACTGATACTTTTCTTCTCATAATCTATCACTCAGGCACTTCCTTCTCCCTTCTCTTCTTTCCTCCAAACTTCATTGGCCCTATTCCTTAAAAGGAGTACAAAATAGCAGTCTGTTTGCTACACACCAGGGATTGGCCCATGTAAAAGAAATTTGTAATAACTGTTTGTCTTTGACATCTTTTAATAGCTTTTGAGGTCAGGGAGGAGATGGATTGTAATTGCTATCTGGCCAAATGGCCCTCTATATTTTCATACCAGCCTTAAAGGCCTTTAGGAGAATCTATTTCCATTTGTTTAAGCTATTTCAATAAAAGCCCTTTTCAACCTCTGACAACTCTGTCACAACAACAGGAAAATATGTTGTATCTAAACACTGGGAAATAATAGGTACCAACCTAGAGAACCATGAATGAGATTTACTGTTAGTTGTATCCAGGGTAGTTTTATTTCTCTACATACATCAAACTCAGTTTTCAAGGAAAAAAAAAGAAAAACTGAAAATTAATCTTATCATTATAACCTGTAAGATAAAGTTGAAAGTTATGTCCTTCCTTTACTTCAGATTTATTAATTCAATAAAAGTCACTGAAATAAAAAATGTACATCATGCCATGTGATAAAAGCTTTCTTAGAAATGAAGCCAACATCTTGCAGAGCAAAGCTAATGATGGAGAGAGATTGAGACTTCTTTTGTCATTTGAAGATCTGGGTAAGATTTGAAGATTTGCTTTGTCTTTTCTAAAGCCCACAATAGGCTTGGACTTTTCAGTTGTGTATATTAAAGAATCTCCCCCACCCCCACCTTTTTTTTTTGGTTAAGCCAGTTTGAATTAATTTGCATTATCTACAACCAAAAAATGTGCTAACATAAATCAAGGATGTAAAGTGATCAGATGTATATTTTATTCATAGTTCACTGTCACTCTGATGCGAGAATAGAGAATAGATTGCAGGAAAGAGACTAGGGATAAGAAGATTAATAAAAAGTTACTGTTCAGGAGGAGTATGAGAGTCTAAATGTAAAGCCACTGCTCTGAGAATGGAGAAATTTTAATGAAAGCAGGAGAAACTTTTTAAAAAATTTTACTTCTCCTTATATATATATATATATTTCTACTCAGAACATGGCACACAAATTATTTTCAATACATGCCAACAAAAGTCCATCTAGTCAAGGCTATGGTTTTTCCAGTAGTCATGTGTGGATGTGAGAGTTGGACTATAAAGAAAGCTGAGTGCCAAAGAATTGATGCTTTTGAGCTGTAGTGTTGGAGAAGACTCTTGAGAGTCCCTTGGACTGCAAGGAGATCCAACCAGTCCATCCTAAAGGAGACCAATCCTGAGTGATCATTGGAAGGACTGATGAAGCTGAAACTCTAATGCTTTGTCCACCTGATGCAAAGAGCTGACTCATTTGAAAAGACCCTGATGCTGGGAAAGATTGAAGGTGGGAGAAGAGGAGGACAACAAAGGATGACATGGTCGGATGGTATCACCGACTCAATGGACATGAGTTTGGGTAAACTCCAAGAGTCGGTGATGGACAGGGAGGCCTGGCATGCTGCACTCCATGGTGTCACAAAGAGTCAGACACGGCTGACTGACTGAACTGAAATTAAATGTACTGAACTGACATGCTTAGTGCNCCTCAGGAAAATCAAAATGTATGTGTGGCATATTTTTTGTTAAAAAAAAAGATGGCTTTTTAAAGTCAGAAAATGAAATCTCTGCAACTGTAGTAAAGCATTCTTTTGTTATTGAAAGATTTGAATTTTTATCGTGGAGGTTTTTTCTTTTTTTGCCAAAATTTCAAAGGCATCCTTTTTGGTGATGGATTATAACACAGCATTTTTGAAAAACTTTTTATCTTATATTGGAGTATAGCCGATTAACAAAGTTGTGATAGTTTCAGATGAACATCGAAGGGGACTCAGCCTTCTGTTACACATATCTCCAACCTCCCCAGACTCCTCTCCCGCCCAGGGTACCACATAACCCTGGGCAGGGTTCCGTGTGCCGTACAGTAGGTCCTTGTTGGTTATCCATTTTAAATAGAGCATTGTGTACATGTCCATCCCAAACTCGCAAATTATCCCTCTCGCCCTCCCCCTAGCAGCCATAAGTTCGTTCACTAAGTCAACAACAGCATTTACAAATTCTTTTTGTTTACTTTTTTATTCTGGCTCCATTGGGTCTTCACTGCTTGGGGAGGGCTTTCTCTAGTTGCAGCAAGCAGGG
>SJYW01046425.1:21761-34712 GCA_006410735.1 Raphicerus campestris | reverse complement strand
AAAAAAAAAAAAAAAAAAAAACCTACACACAGTGAATTTCAAGTCGCTTCATAAAGTACACATGCCTTCATTTCTGTTCTCTGTTCCATCACAAAGTTTGCTTTGTAAGTTCCATTTTCCTTTTCCTGCTGGAGAACATCACTCCATGGAGAAAAGCCCATTCAGCCGTCACATCAGGGAATGGGGGATTTTCCAGGCAGTCGTATTTCTTGGAGAGGAGGAGAGGAAATACATCTCACTTCCGTATCTCAGACAAAACCAGGGAGAGCCACATGGAGAGAGAGGAGGAAGGGCCAGGAATGCAGGTATCCCCTTCCCAGAATACCCTGGCCAACTCAGCCCACGTGACGCTCTCCTCTTGCAAATGGCACTCGAGTCGAGGTCATTAAAATGCTCCTGATTTATGGCAAGTTCATGGCAAATTTACTGTGGATCTTACAAAAGTTATTGTTGTGATGGTTTGAGCAGAGCTAGGGCAGGGCAACTGCACGGCCGGGCCCCCCACAAGCTGTCACCTCTACCCCTGCTCTTCACTTCCTGGAAGATGGATTATAGTGGCACTGCTGTGGTTTCCCAGCAAGACAGGAGCGAGGCTTGGCCAAGGTGGCCGCCTTCCAGAGGCGTTAACAGCAAACATCAGGCAAGTCTCATCTTGATTTAGCTGGAAATCAGGAAGGCAGGGGCCAAAGGCGTGGCTGACAGCTTCCAAGCACCTCTCCCTCCTCTGTGCTTATCAACAGCCCCAATGCAGTCAGCCCCTGACTTTCCTGGGGTTCACTCATCCCAAAGAGGATCCCTTCCCAGATTTCATGCTGGGTAAATATCAGTGAGCCCCAGTTTTCCAAAGTGGTCTACCACACACCTATGCTATTGGAGAGAAGGTGGGAGGGACGTATGCAGGACAGGAGGACAGCAGCCCATCACCGTCCATGTGTGATGAGGCATTTTCATCCAAAAGAAAGATGGATTGTCAAGCAGGCAACAGAATCTGACATGCAATTATGTCTGTGCACCTGCAGCTCGCCCCATACGCAAAATCCACAGGTGCAAACCTTGAGTCCAAAGACAGCCCTTTAAATCACCCGGCTCCAGATATGCCAGTGGCTCCTGTCAGAGCAGGAAGACTGCTTTCAGGGAAGAGAAACTGTGGGAGAAGCTCATTCAGGACTTCTTTCTCACACTTGGTTGTGCTTCCTTCATCCAGGGGGAACTTTCACCCTGGAGAAATTACAAGTCTTTCTCTGGATCATTTCTGCGGCTGGTGTCCTGTTCTCCTGCCCGACACAAATGAGGGGAGGAGCGTTTGTTTTGTGCATGTGTTTTTGAACAGCTAGCACCATGCTGGTTCATCCATCTTCTCTGGGCATCTCACTTGGACACTGGACATCCCCTTGTTTCGGCATCCTTCTGCGTTTCCTTTCAGACACATCACCAAACCACACCTTTAAAACTACAGCCACGCCCACCAGAAGCTTCTGTCCCTCCAGCACCTTCGCTGTCATCATCTTTGCTATCTTCCAGGGACGAGCCTACACACAACCTCACCCTGAAGGCTATGCCCTCTCTGCCCCACACACACTCTCTTCTCTCTCCCCTCTCTGAGCCCCAATTGTATTTTGTCCCTCTTTGTCACTTTGATCATTCTTACCATGTATTAAAGAGAACTGTGCACCTTTCTCAACCATGTTAATACCAGTGAAATTAGTGAGGGTGGTTGGGCTGACAGTCGTGTTTGCCTTGCCTTATTCAGTTCTCAGGCAAACGCATGTAACAACTGCTATTTTAAGTCCATTTTACAGATGAAGAAATTGAGGCTCAGGAAGATTCATTCATTTTTGAATATAAATTTATTTATTTTAATTGGATTCTAATTACTTTACAACATTTTTAACAAACATTTCTCTACTTCCAGGCATAAGCAGGTTGTCTCAGGCACTGGAGACATAAGAAGTGGAAGAAAAAAAAAGAAAGAAACGCCGCTCTCAAGGGGCACATGGTCTGGTTAGAGAAAAGCTGTCAACAAGGAACACATCTCCCAGATAATTTCAGATGACAGTGCATAAAGGAAACAAAATGCATGAATACAATAGAAAGTCACTGGGTGGGGTAGAGGAATGGGCAGAGGAGGGAAAAGGCAGAATTCTAGCAGTGATCTCAAGGAAGTGGGGGATGAGCCATTCAAAGATCTTTAGGAGGAATCTCCAGGAAGAAGGAGCAGAAGATGAGAAGGATGAGAGTCAGACAACATGGATATCCAGGGTAAAGGGAGCACAGAAAGCCAGAGAGAGGCAGGCGATGGTGGGAGTAGAAGAGGGAGAAGGGAGAGGTCCTGCAGAGACTTGGGTGGCCCCTGTGTTCACAGAGGTGACCAGGCAGAAGTGGCAGTCCTGGTACTCCATCCCGTTTCCCCAGCACCCCAGGGTAGGGAGCATGCTCTCACTGCCTCCCACAGCTTCACGAAGTCCAGCACCCAGGTGGGCAAACTCCACCAGACGTCTACCTGCCCTCCACCTGCTGTGATCCCTGAGTCCCGCCAACCCTACACATTAGTTATTCTTATTATTTGCATTCTGCAGGCAGGAACCCAAGGCCCAGCAAGGTCACCAGGTAGTCATGGGGCCTTGAACACATGCAGTCTGGGTCCCAAATGTACCTCTTTGGGGCTAGAGGTTGTGGGTGGGTGTGCAGGTAACCTGCCTTGAGTGATGTGTCACCGAGGCCCCTAGGGATGTTCCAGGGTGTGGCCGCTACTCTCCATGGGCAGTGACCACCCTGCAGAAGTGTTTCTGGAAAGTCACTCTAAAGGAGATGCTATTTCTGAGAACTGAGGACAAATGGCCCAAGAATGGGAAGCCCTGATCAAGTGAATGATTTCTTCGCAGAATTCAATTCCTGGGCTATAGGAGAGACAACCTCAGCCCAAGCTGGGGCACTGGTGACCTTACCCCTAGCCCCAGGCTTAGCTTTCATGAACTTTACAGTGATGCCAGATCACCCCTGCTTTAGCGTGGCCTGTCCCCAGATGGCCCCAGCTGTCTGTCATCAGCAATAGTATCACCACATCAGGAGGGGCAAAGGGTGAGATCTCATGATGTTTTCTACAGATTTTGTTTTCCCAAGACTCTTTGCAAATGAGATGCTCCCATCACTCCTGACAATAGGAAAACAGAATGTCACACCATCATTAGATTTTATTTATGAGGGAAGGCCTGAGTTTGCTAAAGCCATTTTGCACATGTATAAATAACAGTGGCATCTCCCCATGTCCACCTGGAGAAGCTGGGCTGGAGAATGAAAGCTGCAAGAATTTAAAAATCATAATAAAGTGATTGACAGAGAGGACACTTCAGGCTCTGAGTCCTAGGATCTGCTTTTAAATATTTGAGAAGTATGATTTTATGCATAAAATGGGCTTCCCAGTTGGCGCTAGTGGTAAAGAACCTGCCTGCCAACGCAGGAGTTGTAAGAAATGCAGGTTTAATCCCTGGGTGGGGAAGATCCCCTGGAGGAGGGTCTGGCAATCCACTCCAATATTCTTGCATGGCGAACCCCGTGGACAGAAGCCTGGTGGGCTACAGTCCATGGGGTGGCAAAGAGTCAGACATGACTGAAGTGAATAAAAAATAGCTAGGAGGAAATATATCTCGAGTCTCAAGGGATCCAAGGAGATCAAACCAGTCAATCCTAATGGAAATCAACACTGAATATTCATTGGAAGGACTGATGCTGAAGCTGAAATTCCAATACTTTGGCCACCTGATGTGAAGCAACTCATTGGAAAAGACCATGATGCTGGGAAAGACAGAAGGCAGGAGGAGAAGAAGACAACAGAGGATGAGATGGTTGGATGGCATCACCGGCTCAATGGACATGAGTTTGAGCAAGCTCCAGGAGATGGTGAAGGACAGAAAGCCTGGTGTGCTACAGTCCACGGGGTCACAAAGAGTCTGACATGACTAAGCGACGAAGCAACAAAGTGTTAATATTAGCAATGAGAGATTGTAGGTAGTTATTGGGGTTTTTTCCTCTTTTAAAAAGTTGCCTGTGCTTACTAAAATTTGACATGATATTTTCCAAAGAATTCATGATAGGAGCATAAATGTGTACATTCAACTCAGATATCCAAGGAGCACATCGAATGGTGTGACAGTCCTCTCTTCCTGCTCCAGGCCACCTTTGGACCCAGAATGGGCCCTCAGCACACAGGCACTGCCCTTCCTAGAGACATAGTTGTTCTGTTGGTAATTGTTCTGGATTCATGATTAGGTCTGGGTGTTTATCTGGCTTTTGGTCAAGTTTTGGTGACAAACTGCCCAGCCCTTTGAAAGCCCTCCTGAACTCAGCTGAGTGGAAGCATTCCCCACTTTCATGCCATCTTCGGCCACAGGTCTAGCAGGAGGTCCAAGTTGAGACAATCACATGCTCTCAACCTAGAATCTGAGTTACAAGCAGAGAAATAACACTCCTGCAGGATCTCACAAATGAGGCTGTTAATTCACCTCTGCCAGCAGGAGGACCTTAGCAAAACACTGACCCCTATATTGCAGGCCTTCTTCCAGTCAGTTGTCACCATTTGTTACATGAACCCTGATTGGTGTTTTTGTTCTTCCCATGATCCTGGATTGAAGGCAGACCCCATTCTACATTCCTAACTTAGGCATGAAGATTTCAAGGCCTCAAAACCCAATAGACACAGCCAGCGATCAATTTCCTTTGGTGGAGGTAGACTTATTGTATCTGTCCAGACACTGTTGCATGCAGAAGGAGTCAGGCTTGCAAAGCAGCACCATGAAGGGACTTGGCTGGAGTTGACCCCTTCAAGGCAAGGGTCCTATAAGGACTTTATTCCCAGCCCTCCACACTGACCCAGAGGCACTGGCTACACGCTCTTTGCTGTCCAAATGCAAAGAATCAGTAACACCTGTGCCCCACAATCCATCCTTCATTTTGCCCATGAGATTGAGACTATAGAGAGTCAGTCCGACAGGTATCCCAAGCCCCCCATCCCCGTACAAGCCTGTTTCAGACCTATGTCTGCAGAGAACACAGTGGTCTGTACTTGTGCAGAGCCTCTCAGGCTTCATTGTGCTCTGAAATTGCCTGGGAGGCTTGACTGTGGACACAGAGGGGGAGGGGAAGGTGGGATGAACTGAGCGAGGAGCCCTGACATACACACTGCTGCTGCTGCTGCTGCTAAGTCACGTCAGTTGTGCCCGACTCTGTGTGACCCATAGACGGCAGCCCGCCAGGCTCCCCGACCCCGGGATTCTCCAGGCAAAAACACTGAAGCGGGTTGCCATTTCCTTCTCCAATGCATGGAAGTGAAAAGTAAAAGTGAAGTCGCTCAGTTGTCTCCGACTCTTCGCGACCTCATGGACTGCAGCCCACCAGGCTCCTCCATCCATGAAATTTCCCAGGCAAGAGTGCTGGAGTGGGGTGCCATTGCCTTCTCTGGACATATACACACTACCATGTGTAAAATAGATAGGTCGTGGGAAGCTGCTATATCCACAGGGAGCTCAGTTAAGTAAGTGATCTGTGATGACCTAGAGGGGTGGGATAGGGGTGAGAGAAGCTCAAGAGTGAAGGGATATGTGTATGCATACAGCTGATTCACTTCGTTGTACAGCAGAACCTATCACAACATCATAAAGCAATTATATTCCAATAAAACAAAATGCCCATACTGACTCTGTGCTTCTGAGATAGGGCCTGAGACTCAGCAGTTACACTAAGACGGTGCTGATGCTGCCAGTTCGGGAACCACAGTCTGAGACACAAAAGCCAAGATCATATTATCATTACAGCTGGCCTTTCTATGAAATCTTAATCCAAATGAGCCAATGATGTTCAAAGTGAGTCATGATGTCAACCAAAAATCCCTTATCCAGTGGATTTAAGGTGATAAGAATCAAGAAACTAAGATCTTCATATAATCTTGAACAATCTTCACCTTTCTGGACTTTGTTTCCTCATCTACAAAATGGGGACAATGCCAGCATTGACCTTGTACATAATTGTGGGTTTTAAATAACATAATACACGTAATCTCTGAGCAGAAGGTCATACTCAGGATAAGCACGTGGTACGTGACAGCTGGGAGGGTGACCGTTGATGAGAAAATGATGGTGATGAGGATGATGGCGGTGTGGATGGTGATGCTAATGGCTGGTTAACTGAACATGATCTTGGTGAGGTCTGCAGTCCGGGTCCCTGCTAGAGCCACGATTAGAACGACCCTGTAGCCAGGGCTTCAGAGGCAAAAAGGAAGGAGTCTGGGCTTTCTCTCCAGAGCTGCTGAGCTTGATTTATTGGTTTGGCTCTTTGAGTACATTTCTTGGAGTTGATTTATTGAAGGTTATTTGTTGTCTTTTGTCAGAGAAGTCACCTCACAGCAAGTCTTCCTTCCAAGTCAGAGGGGACATTCTGGGCTTCCCTGCCATGTCTGACCCTGCAGAAATGATCTTCTTAGAAATCGAGGCATTAAATAACCTCTGCAGGGCTGTTAGGGGAGTTCGACTTCTTTTTGTTCCAACCAGGTGCCTTTCTGAATTCAAAAATAATTGGATTTCTTTCATGGAAGTGAAAATTAAAGAAATTGCACAAAAATTACTACAAGACTCAAAGAAAACAGAACGCTTACCTGCAGGTGACAGCAAAGTGATGTTCATATGTATTTAAACTATTTGATTACATTGATGGCTAAATACTCCTTGAAACATACGCATCATTGTTTGGAGACAGGAAAAAAATTGGAGGAAGTCTGTCAATAAGAAAACAGCTGATTTAAAACCTGTCTGTTTTTCTCAACAGAAGACCAGTTTTCCTAAGAACTGCTTTGGTTTTGTCCTGTGGTTTTGGCATGGAAAACCAATTTAAATGGAACACCAGTTCAAAACTAAGGCCAACTCTTTTTTCTCAATTGAAAAACCAATTCAAATGGAAGACCAATTCAAAATGAAAAACATCTGTCTGAGATATATTCTAATGTCATGTAAATAGTACAGTAAAGATTGTACTGATGAAAAGAATTCTGGAGATGTTTGGAGATAATGGTTTCACAACAATGTGAAACAATGCCACTTAACTGTATGTTTTTAAAATGGTTACGATGGTGCATTTTATATGTATTTCACCACAACACAAACAAAATTGTGGCAAAGGTATCAAGATATATATATATATAGAGAGAGAGAGACAGAGTAACAGAATAAGAATCTATTTCAGCATAAAAGAATTTAATTTATAAGAATTTGATTTAACAGCCATGTTAATGTAGGAGGCCTCATTACATTAATGGTGAAGGGATGAAGCAAGCCAAGCATTTAAGAAGAAAAACTCATTTCAGAATCTCATCCAGATTACAAACATTTTAATGTAAAAAAGAACAAAGTACGAGAAGAAAATTTAATTGCGCAACATGCAGTCTTGCCGAGAGGGGGCATTTTACTAAGTATGACATTAGAAATCCCAAACACAAAATATTGACAGATTTGACAATGTAAAAGCGCGTACACCACATGCATAAATACCCAAAATTGTGAAAGTTAAAAGACAAATTTGGAACACATTTTGCACTGTACATAACAAAGGGTTAATAACCTTCTAATAGAAATATGTTTAACGTGTGTTGTCCAATAGAAAAATGGGCAATGAACTCAAACATTTGTTTTACAAAAGAGGAAATACATTTAAACTATCAATCAAAATTAATCAGTGAAATGTAATGTCAAACAAAGTAAGGAAACCCTTTGCACTGTATCAGATTGGACAAATTAAAAATGAATGAAAATAAGCTGGCACACTTCCTTGAATGCGGTTTTGTAATATGCTATCAACATTGTAAAACATGCACGTATTTAAATAATCACATTCTGCACAGTCAAGGACAGATACAGAAAGAGATGGAGATGAAGAGTGACAAATGGAAACGATCAGAAAGAACATATGGCATTTTGATCCAAAGTTTCTGAAGTCCCTGAAGAATTTTGCCAAAAGAAGATTCCTTTTGCTGCATGTGCTTGTCTCCACGAACACAGGCTTGTTCTCTCCACATGTGCACGAGAAGAAACAGAAAAAAAAATGATCTTTCATGCCAGTTTTTGTAGTGAATTCCTTTGAGGCATGTAGAATCTCTGAAAACTTCCTTGTGTATGCACATTCTCAAAGACTGATTTCCATGAAACTAACCTGAATTAAACACTGCCATACCACTATAGGATTTTCAGGGTAATCTTCCCACTTCACGGTTGTCCAGTTTCTCTATTGTTTTTATATTCTCTATTTCATTTATTTCCACGCTAATCTCTTTTTTTTTTAATGTGGACCTTTTTTTTTTTTTTTTTTACTTTACAATTTTGATGTGTGGCAAAACAAATACAATGTGGACCATTATTAAAGTCCTTATTGAATCTGTTACAATTTTGCTTCTGTTTCACGCTTTAGTGTTTTTGGCCAGGATGCACATGGAATCCCAGTTCCCCGATCAGGCATCCAACGTGCACCCCTGCACTGGAAGAGGAAATCTTAACCACTGGGCCACCGGGGGAGTCCCTCCACTCTAATCTCGATCATGTCCTTCCTTCTATTTGCTTTGGGGTTAGTTAACTTTCTTTTTTCTAGTTTCTGAAGGTGAAAGATTAGGTTATTGATTAAAAATCCTTCTCATACAAAATGACCCTATTTAGAAGTTGAATTTCCTTCTAAAAACTGCTTTGGTTGTATCCTCTGGTTTTGATATTTTGATTTCCACAAAAATTGAAAAAAGTTCCTCCTCAAAAGACACTAGCTACTGAGTATAAATTAGCCTGAAGAATAGGATAAAATACTTACAAATCATACACCTGATAGAGGATTAACATTCAGAATATGTAGAGAACTGAAACTCAAGAACAAAAACTCTATTCAGTAACAGACAAAGGGTTTGAGTAGACATCTCTCCAAGGATATACAAATAAACAGTAAGTACGTGAAAAGTGTTTTTTAGCTGGCCAGTTAGTAGTTGAGCAGGTGTTCATAATTATTATATTTTTTTGGTGTGTTGAGATGGGCTTCCCTGGTGGCTCAGTCAGTAAAGAATCTTGCAAAGAGAGCAACCTGAGTTTGATCCCTGGGTCGGAAGTTTCCCTAAAGGAGGGCATAGCAACCCACTCCCATTCTTGAGATGCGTGTCACTTGCATCTGAGACTTGACTTCCCATACCCGTGCTCTTGCTGACAGCTTACCTGGCTCAGAAAAATCAGTTATCCAAAAAAATTTACCATCACCACCCAGGATCTGCTTTTCTGGATTCTAAGGGATAAGTCCACGCCTAGTACTCTGTAGGAAGTAGAGACAAAAGGCCAAGAATCTACTGGAAGCGGTGGGGTGGTCTCCACCTAGACAGCGTCAGCAGGCAGCCATTAAAAATGGCTTGTTCACAAAACACTACACAATAGCTCTTCATCTACAAAGTCACTGTGGCAAATATCTCCCCAGAGAATTAGGTGTTTGTGTGTTTTGCTGAAAACGGTATCTTTTCTAAAAGATTGCTACCTAAATAGGAATGCTCTGGAGATCCTAATACGGAAATAAAAGGATGGTTCTGTCAACTCTGGTGTCTCTTTTAAGGAAGAGAAATGTGACGCTCTGAGACGCCTGCCTCCCATACATCTTTCTCCAGTCCTCTCCCCCTACCTCTCTCCCCTCCTCACTACCTCCCTCTCCCTCCCCAGCCTTGTTTCCAGCGCTCAAACTGTCAGAAAGCCCTCAAATCTGTGCACTCATCCCAGAGAGCTCCAGGCTGTGCGTTCTGCACAGAGGCTGTGTCATATTTACATATTTTAAGGGGGATGCACCACGAGTGCTCTCAATAGGGATGTGGTGGGGCTTTTAGCTTTCTAAGGCAACATCACCTATTCCTGGAAACAATTAGAGTCCGTCACAAAAGCTCCGATGCACACTGAACAGGGCCGGGAAAATGAAAGGAAGCACAAGACTGCCCTGAGAGACAGTCTCTGACTCATTGCCGACCATGGGGATGGTGGAACAAGCACCACAGTGAACACCTCCGAGGACTCGCCAANGAGTGCTCTCAATAGGGATGTGGTGGGGCTTTTAGCTTTCTAAGGCAACATCACCTATTCCTGGAAACAATTAGAGTCCGTCACAAAAGCCCCGATGCACACTGAACAGGGCCGGGGAAATGAAAGGAAGCACAAGACTGCCCTGGAGAGACAGTCTCTGACTCATTGCCGACCATGGTGATGGTGGAACAAGCACCACAGTGAACACCTCCGAGGACTCGCCAAGGGGAAGCTGCAGCCTCTTCTCTTACAGAGATGGACAGAGCCCTAGAAAGGCAGTGCTGTGCGGTGCGCTTTGTGTATTAATTACGTGGTGTTGATCAGGTGGGCTGGCTTGACCTGCTGCCTCTCCCAGAGCAGCTGCGCCAAGTTCAGTACAGCAGGTTAGGAAACAGAGGGGTTTGTTTTTGTGTTTGGATGCAGATGCATTCGGAGAAGGCAATGGCACCCCACTCCAGTACTCCTTCCTGGAAAATCCCATGGACAGAGGAGCCTGGTGGGCTGCAGTCCATGGGGTCGCTAAGAGTCTGATACGACTGAGCGACTTCACTCTCACTTCTCACTTTCATGCATTGGAGAAGGAAATGGCAACCCACTCCAGTGTTCTTGCCTGGAGAATCCCAGGGACAAGGGAGCCTGGTGGGCTGCTGTCTATGGGGTCTCACAGAGTCAGACACGACTGAAGCGACTTAGCAGAAGCAGCAGACACATTCTGTGGGCACCACCTATGTGATAAAATCAAACTCATGTTTCCTTTTTGTGCAGTGCCCAGAGAATGGGATATATACTTGGTTCTTTCAACAAGATGGGCAAGAGGGCTTGCAAGCTCATAACCCCTCCCCAGTTCTCATACTCATCAATTTACAGGGTAGCATCTAGCTGCCAGGGGCTTCCCAGGTGGTGCTAGTGGTAAAGAATCCACCTGCAAAGTAGGAAACATAAGAGACATGATTCANAGATGGGCAAGAGGGCTTGCAAGCTGATAACCCCTCCCCAGTTCTCATACTCATCAATTTACAGGGTAGCATCTAGCTGCCAGGGGCTTCCCAGGTGGTGCTAGCGGTAAAGAATCCACCTGCAAAGTAGGAAACATAAGAGACATGGTTCAATCCTTGGGTCGGGAAGATCCCTGGGAGGAGGGCATGGCAACCCACTCCAGTGTTCCAGCCTGGAGAATCCCATGGACAGAGGAGCCTGGCAGGCTACAGTCCATGGGGTCACAAAGAGTCAGACATGACTTAGCTACTAAGCAGGTACACATGCCTGTAGCTATCAAGCACCATCCTGGACCCTTCATGATGATGGTTTTTGTCTTTTTCACAATCCAACCATTTAGCAGAATGATGGCTTTAAAACTAGGAGGTTAAATTTTTAAATTTTTATTTATTTGCTTACATACTTACTTACCTACTTGGTTAGCCAGGTCTCAGCTGCAGCAGGCAGCCACAGAAGATCTTTGATCATGTGTGATCTTTCATTGTGGCATTGTTGTCGTTTAGTCATTTCTGACTCTTTGCGGCCCATGGACTGTAGCCCGCCAGGCTCCTCTGTCCATGGGACTCTCCAGACAAGAATACTGGAGTGGCTTGCAGTTTCCTCCCCTGGGGGATCTTCCGACCCAGGGATAGAACCTGCCTGTCCTGCGTGGCAGGTGGGTTCTTTACCACTGAGCTGCCTGCAAACTCTTAGTTGCGGCATATGGAATCTAGTTCTGGGACCACAGATGGAACCCAAGCCTCTGGCATTGGGAACACAGAGTCTTAACTACTGGACCACCAGGAAAGTCTTGGGAGGTGTTTACCTGCCTGTTTTTATTAGTTTTTATTTTGTTTTTACCTCAAAGCTGTATAACTTGTGAGTGGCAGAGCTGAGGTCTAAGTCTCCTACCTCCAGAGGCATCTTTCACAAGGAATCAGTGTACCAAGCACAGAACAGCACCTGCACCAACCTTGAGGGATGCCTGCATCCCACCCTGACACAGGCATCCTGGGCACCCTGCATCTCACAAAAGCTCCCCTGGCCCAGTAGTGGGCTCTCAGAGAATATGTGTTAATAGCAAGAGAATGGGTTAACGGTGTTACCCGTGTCCGAAACCAAGAGCTCAGGGTGGGCTGGAGATTGTTACTCCTGGAGTCTGCATTTTATCCCAGAGGTGGATGCTACTCCTTTGAAAGTGGAGAGAATGGTCCTTTCACAGCTGTTCAGGCCCTTGGCTTCCTGAGAGCTGCCCTGTTGACCGTGGATTGTTTTCATGAATGTGTTCATCCCATGAGAAGAAGGAGGGGTTCTCTCTTCAACGTCTTTTGACCATGAGCTCTGACCTAGGATGGTGCTCAGCAGAGAGCAGATATATAACAAGCGTTTGACAAATAAAAGAGGGAATTTATTACTTACATGTTCTTTACACAGCATTTCACTAGGCACTGGGACTTTTTTTTCATATAATATAATTTATTTGGCCATGCTAGGTCTTCGTTGCTACACAGGCTTTCTCCAGCTGCAATGAATGAGAGCTACTCTCTAGTTGCGGTACCTGGGCTTTTCACTGTGCTGTCTTCTCTTTTTGCAGATCGGGCTCTAGGGTGCATGGGCTTCAGTAGCTGCAGTTCCCAGGCTCTGGGGCAGAGGCTAAGTAGCTGTAGTGAATAGGCTTGGTTGCTCCCAGGCATGCAGGATCTTCTCAGACCAGGGATCAAACCGATTCTCCTGCATTGGCAGGTGTATTTTTTATCACTGGACCACCAGGGAAGCCTGCATTGAGACTTTGAAGCCCTCGGTATGGGTAATGATCAGTAGGAGAGGGTAAAACAAACTCACTCACAAATGAAACACCACCAGGCAGAATAATAGAAGTGTCACAAAACAAAAAAGTGCCCAGAGCACAAAG
>SJYW01046420.1:0-10029 GCA_006410735.1 Raphicerus campestris | reverse complement strand
GGGAGCAGGAGGCGGCAGGGCCCTGCCCAGCTGCCTCCGGGCCAGATGGAGCCCCCGTGTGGGCAGAACGGCTGGGCTGGGGCCCTGCAGTGACAGTCACTTTGCCCCGGGTCCCGGCCTGGATGCGGCTTAAGCACAGAGCTCCTCGTGGGCGTTAGCAATGAAGAGAATGGAGGAGCTGGCTAGGGGTCCCCTCGTGTTTTTAGGGTGAGGACTCACGGCAGCGCTGGGCAGGGCTCAGGAAGCCCTCGGGTCCACCTGGACCCCCAGGGAGGGGCGTCTCCAGAAGCCAGATTTGTGGACACAGCTCTCGTCCCGTCAGAGCTGCCATCACAGAGTGAGTTCACTGGTTGTAGAACCTTCACAGAGCTGTGCCGCAGCCGGTTCTAGAGCCTTCCGTCACCCTGCCTCAGCCGTCACCCCAACCGCAGCCGGAACTGTAATCCAGCGCCGTCGGCGGAGAGTCTTCTGACATGGACGCTCACACGGGCGGGTCGCACCGTGACCTGGCTCCGGCTCCCCCCACGGAGGATGGAGCTTCCAGCGCCGAGTGACACCTGCCCGGGGCTCCGCCCCTCGCGCGGCTCCGTGCTCAGACAAGCCACGCTCCCCCGTCCTCTCCCCTGTTGCCTTGTCGCTGCCGTGGACACTCCGAGCAATCTCAGAGCAGCGTGTGTTTCCTCTCTCCTGAGCACGTGGCGTCCCTCCATTCTGGGATTCTCAGGCTCAGGTGACTTGCTGGGACCCTGCTCCCAGCTCTAGTGTGAGACGTGGGGCTTCTGGCCTATGGTCCCGTGGTGGCCCCCCTGCCCTGCCCCCAGGGGTCTGTGCCCTGCCCATGCTGAGTGGCTGCAGAGAGGGTGGTCGATAGGGGGCTCCAGGAGGGAGGCTCATCGCCCTGACTGGTCACCTGACTGAGGGCACGCTCCTCAGACACGCTTTCCCTGTCGTCTGTCCCAGGTGGATGCGCCAGCCCTCGGGATGGTCCAGCCAGAAAGTGGGGCCTTCTGGCCATCACGGATCATCCCACTGATGCCTGGGAGGACAGAGGCCAGGCAGTGAGGTCCCCTCCACAGCCAGCCCCATCCCACTGGCCTGGTGCCGAGGGGCCTGCCCCAGCAGGGATGACCCTACAGGTGCGAGGGGTCCACCCCACCAGCATCGCTTTCCTCTGACCGGGTTTTCATTGCACCTGCCTTCCTGGTGAGCCCCCTGCCTGGACGGCCCATCCACGCCTCCCTGGCACTTTGAGGGCCTGCATGAAGCTCGCAGGGGCCTGGTGTGTGTGTGTGCCGGGACGCGGGTGCACCCCTGGCCCGGGGCCTCCTATGGCGGCTTAGTTTCTGGGCAGGACCGCTTCCTTGCGGTAGAAAAGAGCTGTGAATGTACCGTGAGGTCATTCCGCACAGCGATGCTCCCCGCACTGGAGACCTTTCCTGCAAACGGCCGTCGCTCTGCACTCAGCCCTGGCAGGACCCTCGGTCTCTGGGTCACAAACCGCGCGTTTTCCCCTGAGGCATTTCATGTGTTAAGTTCCAGGTTCAAACACATAAGCTCTCGAGCAGACTGTCATCAGCTCCAGTGTAACAATAACGAAACTCGGCTCTGAAATTTTAAAGCAGAAAAAATTCCTGCCGGATCTCTGCATCTAAAGAGGCTACATGGACAATCTTTCACAAGAAGGTGTCTCTTCCTCCAGGTGTCCGTGGTTGGGTTAGTATTTCCTGGGGGTGGACGCTGTTCCACCCTCCAGAGAAGCTTCTAGAACATTAGGCAGACATGGTACACTGATGCAGACATTCAAATCTCTATCTCTCTTCAGAAATGAGCTTTTTGGTTTAATTCCTTTGAATGTGCTGGCTAAGATTAAGCCACAAGTGCCTTCAGAACGGAAAGAGCTGCAAAAGAATTCAGATCTGTCTGCAAAGCTGGGAACGAAAACACTGGGGGGTGGGGGGGTGGCGTGAACGCAGGCGTGTGTGCACATGCGTCAGCCATGTCAACAGAGACTCGCACTTTCAGTGTGATCATTCCTCCTTGCAGGCCGCCGCCAAGGTGCCCGCTGTCTGAGGCTGTCCCTGCCCATGGGGCTCAGGTGGTCCCAGAGGCCAGCTGTGAGGGGAGGCCTGAGTCTGAGCCAGGAACGCTTTCCCCAGGTTCCAAGGCTCTAAGGGGGCCCCTGTGTAACCTGGGGATAATTTTTCATATTTAATAAACGTTTAAAATTTGATAAACTTTAGGGAATTCCCTGGAGTTTTAGTGGTTAGGATTCGAGGCTTTCACTGCTGAGGGTGAGGGTTCAGTCCCTGGTTGGGAAATTAAGGCTCCACAAGCCGCACAGTGCAGTCAAAAAAAAATAATATACTGTATGCTTTAGAGGAGTTTTGAGTGTCTAGAAAAACTGGGCAGAGGGTAGGAGCAGCCCCGTCCCCTCACTGCCCACCGCTTGTTGCTCATACCTGGCTGGAGTGGGGTACATCTGTTAGAACTGATGAGCCAACTTGGATACATTATTATTAATCAACTCCATAATTCAGGCGAAGGCTCGATCTCTGAGTCCGCAGGTTCTGACAAACGCACGTGATGTGCTCATGTTACACACAGAATCATTCATTCCACCGCCCTAAAACTCCCGTGTGCGCCACTGTTCACTGTTTCAGTGGGTAAAGACAGATGCTGTCTAGGTTGGTCATAGCTTTCCTTCCAAGGAGCAAGTGTCTTAATTTCATGGCTGCAGTCCGCATTTCCAGTGATTCTGGAGCCCAAGAAAATAAAGTCTCTCACTGTTTCCATTGTTTCCCCATCTATTTGCCATGAAGTGATGGAACCGGATGCCATGACCAACCTAGACCGCGTATTGAAAAGCAGAGACACGACTTTGCCAACAAAGGTCTGTCTAGTCAAGGCTATGGTTTTTCCAGTGGTCGTGTATGGATGTGAGAGTTGGACTATAAGGAAAGCTGAGCCTCGAAGAACTGATGCTTTTGAACTGTGGTATTGGAGAAGACTCGTGAGAGTCCCTTGGACTGCAAGGAGATCCAACCAGTCCATCCTAAAGGAGATCAGTCCTGGGTGTTCATTGGAAGGACTGATGCTGAAGCTGAAACTCCAATCCTTTGGCCACTTGATGTGAAGAACTGAGTCCTTGGAAAAGACCTTGATGCTGGGAAAGATTGAAGGCGGGAGGAGAAGGGGACGACAGAGGATGAGATGGTTGGGTGGCATCACCGACTTGATGGACATGAGTTTGAGCAAGCTCCAGGAGATGGTGATGGACAGGGAAGCATGCACTCCATGGGGTCGCAAAGAGTCAGACACAACTGAATCACTGAACTGAACTGACCTGAAAGACACATAGGATTACAAAGGAAACCAGTTATTTTCAAATAATTATCAAAATATTAAAGTGATGGCTGGGCCCCTTGCTGACCTGGGTGAGGAAGGGAGAGCCGACAGTGCGCAGGGTCAGGAGGGGGTGAGGGTGGAGCCTCGGGTTTCCTGGTGGAGACAGAGCCCCAGGCACCGAGGACAGACGGCTCTTGGAGAAGGGCCGGTGAGCTCCGGTCAGAGTCCGCGAAACTGAAGATGCCATTTGCTCCTGTCCGAGTTCACAGGCCCCTGAACTGAGGATCCCTGCCCCTGGATGACCACAGAGGCTGGTGAGTCCGGAGAACACGGGCCAATGGGAAGAGAAAATGTGCTTTCAAAACCAAATCTATGTTGCTTTTGGAATCACCATCTCGACAAGTAGCCAAGTGGGTCTCGCGTTTCTCTGTTAGCATAGCCGGCTCCCAACAAATTCAATTATCTTGCTTTGACAGAAAATGGGTTAATTAGGAGGAGTCGATCAGGCTTGGCAGGAGAGAGCGTGATTAGCGCCTGACCACACCTCAGGCACACAGCCGCAGGACCGGAGAGCTGCTGCTGGAGCAGGGGCGGGGTGGTGGTGGTGGGGAGGCAGGGACCACATGGCAACACCCCCCCCCCCAGCAGCCCCAGGGTCCCTGCCCATCAGAGGCTGCAGGGCCCCGCCCCCCAGCGCTGACACCATGACTCCCGGAGTGCGGGGCACGCGGATAAACAGGGCCGTGACAGCTCAGGGGAGATGTGGCTGGGCCTGGGCACGCAGGCTGCGGGGATGGACGTGCAGGCATGGGGGTCAGAGGGCGGCACCTTCAGGGCTTCTGGGAGGAACCTACCCAGGCTGGACGGATGAGCCTCCAGACAGCAGCCTTTCGAGCACGATGGCCCTGTGGGCGGCACCCCTGGGTGCTCAGGGCCCCGCCTGCTGCACTGGGACTGGCTGGGGTCAAGGCAGGAGGCTCCCCAAGTCTCTCCACTGCTGTGGGAGCGGGGGGGGCCGGGCCAGCCTGCCCGTGTGTGGTGGGTGGCCTGTGCCCCGGGGGCCAGCCACCCAGCATCTCACCCTCCCTTCTGGGTGGTGGCCACTACCTCCGTGAGGCATCTGGCTCTGGGCTGGTGGGCAGGCTGTGACGGAGGCGACCCTGGGGCAGGCAGGGGTCCACCAGATTTCCTTGGGGGGCCCTTCTGAGCACCCGCCTGCCCCACGCCCACCCTCAAGGCAGGCCTGGCATACGTGGTCCCACTTGCCACTCGACAGGTGTCCTAGCCAGCCAGGCCCCCAGGGGATGGGTCCTCTGAGTGAGGGTCCTTTCCAGGGGCAGAGTGGGTCCCACCGGGCCTCTGCGTGTCTGTCCAGCAGCATAGGGTGGCCTTCAGGGTGGTGTGTTCTGGGCTCCACACTCGGCGTCTTCACCCGCAGCCTGACGTCCTCAGAGACGTGTGGACGGTGCCCCTCTGCACATCGGGGCCTGGCTGGGGCCTCTCCTGCCCCTGGCCCTCCCCTGCCTCTGTCAGCACACGGACCCCAGAGTGCACAGGGGGCCAAGGTGGGCCGCCTGCCAACGCAGGGTCTGAGGGGTGGTCCCTCATCAGGCCCCAACCCTGCCCAGTCCCCACCATCCCTGCCTAGAGGGGCCCCCGCTCATGGAAGTCCGACCCGCGACGAGCCGGGCCTCCGCGGCTCCGTGGTCCCTGTCGCGGCCCTCCAGCTGGGGCGCAAGCCTGCCAGCCGCCTGCTCCTGGCAGTGCTGCGTCCAGGAGAGCAGGCTCCTCGGGAAGGCCTTCTGCTGTGGGGATGGCGTGGGCCAGGCTGCCTGAGCGGGGCGGGGGCGGGCGAGGGGTGGGCCTCTAGCGGGCTGGGCTGGCCTCCCCACGCCCCCACCCCGCCCCGGCCAGGCCCCTTCTGCACTTGGGCTTCTCCCCTGCCTATAGCCTGTGCCCACCTGCAGCCCAAGTTCCGGGCAGGCTCTGGGGGCTTGTCGGGCACATGCTGGAGACCATGCATGCAGCGGCAGTGACAGCGTTTCCTAGGAAACTGCAGCCAGCCAGCCTCGGGCGCCGGCCTGTGGGGCGGGGCAAGGCCATGCTAGCTGTGGGCAGGGGACCCCAGGCTGGGGGGGTGTGGGCGATTCAGGGCCTGCCAGGGCAGGTGTGTCCCTGCGCGTGTGAGCAGGTCTGTGTAGGGGTGTCTGTGTGAGCCTGGGTGATGGTGGGTTCCTGTGGAACATCCGGGCGTCCTGGTTCTGTGGGGGAGTCTGAGTGGGTGTGGGTCGTGGCTGCGTCTCTTCGGGCCTGGGGTTCCGGCAGCAGCCTCAGGAACCAGAACCAGGCCCGGCCCCCTCCTTGCCCGCCGGCAGAGGCCTTGGGCCTCCCAGCCTCGCCCACTGGTAACAGCAGAAGGGCCGTCCCGCCTGTCCTGAGAGAGTGGCCCTCCTCGGTGGGGCGGGAGGGAAAGAAGCTCGGGGGACGGGTGAGGCCCAGGTTCCTCGTCAGAAGGAGGTGGACGCTGCCTGTGGACTTGGGTGGTCCTGGAAGCCCCCTGCCAGCGGCTTCCCGCCAGCCCCGCCCCGCCCCGTCCCTGCCCAGCCTCCCCTGGCCCCTATGCCTGGTGAGGCCGCACCCTCAGGGCCTAGGGGGCCCAGCTCCTGGGGGGCACCATGGACAGAGCTGGCCACAGTTCTCCCTGGTGGTTCTCTCGCCCGCCCCTGGCACAGGGGCCTGAGACTGCACGGAGGTCAGTGACTCTCAGTCTGCCTACGCTCTCCCCATGGGGAACCCACCACCCTTCCCTGGGGCTCCAGGCAGGGCACAGCAAACGTTGCCAGGAAACCCGGAGGCGCCAAGGCCTCAGAGCCTGCACCTCATTCATCTACTCATTCGTTCACCCAATCACCCCTCCAGCCCTGGGGGACCCAGGCCCCAGGAGAGCGCAGGGCTCCTGCAGTGGTCACTTGCCCGTTAGCTGTCAAACCCAGACGTGCTTCTGTGAGGGCATGACAGGGGCGGGGGGCGCCTTGGGATGCAGGAACCAGCCCTCGTGGAAATCGTGGGAATCGCAGGGACTTCCTGGAGGAGGCAGGCTTCAGGCTGCGGCTGAAGCAGCAGTGGGACGGAGCTTGGTGGGGCTGGCTCTAAGGTGGGCAGATTGGCTCAGCCGGAGTGTGTGTGTGGGGGTCCTCTCAATCCTGCGCAGACACGGCTCCTGCAGGAGGATTTGCGTGTGGAGGGTGTGGGGGGAGGTGAGTCAGGCCGAGGCGTGGGATCCAGGCCCTGGAGGAGCGTGGCCTGGCTTGGGGAGCCGGGGGGTCTGGAGGGCCAGGGCTACCCCAGCAGCTATGAGTGTGGGCCGGGGCAGAACTGAGGGCCTCCCTGGGGGTGAACAGTGTGGGGCGGCTGATGGGCTTACCCAGCCCAGGAGTGAATGCAGGTGGCCCCAGGCGCCCCGTCACCCCAACCCTGAGATCTGCCCGGGTGGGCGATGGTGACGGGGGCTGAGCAGGGAGGCCCTGCCAGGCCCAGCCCCAGCCAGCAGAGACTCCCAGAGGACCTCGACCCCCAAGGACAGCAGCGGCCCTGCGCCCAGGGCTGGGGTGCTCTGAGGGTCCCCTGTGCTGGGTGCACAGAGACAGTGGCCCCAGGGAGCCCCTTTGGACAGCAGAGGTGTGGCCACGGCCGAGTCCACCCCCAGAGAGAAGGGCTGTGGGGTGGAGAGGGCCGAGCAGGGTATAGGGGTCCCGGCCGGTAGCGGGGGTAGGCAGCCTCTCTCCCCTAGGCCCCCGACTCTATCCGGCGGGCTCCCCCACCCCAACCCTCCCCCACTGCTCGGCTCTCACGGTAAGGCCCAGTCCCCGGGGACCGATATATGGATTTTCCTCTTTGCTAATTGGAATCTGTCTGCCTGAGAGAGTTAAACACGCCGGCTTTCCAGTCGGCATTTTAAACCAGCACGTTTCCCCTCGGAGCTGGGACTGGGCAAGGACAAACAGGACACTGGCCTGCCGCAGACAGAGGGGGGACCCTGCGGCCGCCGGCCCTGCAGCCCCTTGCCCCTGCCCTGCGCCCCAGGCTGGGTCGCCCTCCTATCCTGGCCTCATGGAGGGCTCTGGGCCCTGGAGGCGATGGCAGGCTTGCCTCCTGCTCACCGCCGGGCTCCGTCTGGGGGAGAGGGCGTTGCGGCTCCTTACGTAATTGTTCTCAAGTCTAATTTAGCTTGAGTCCTCTTGGGCTCCAGAAGCCACAGCACAACCAGTCCTTTGCAGCGTTGGGGGTGGGGGGCGTGGGGCGCAGCTCCTGGCCTGTGCTCAAGCCACTTTAGCCACCTGGGACACAGCAGCGTCACAGAGCCAGGTGGCGGTAGGCCTGCAGAACTCGGGCCCCAGAGGCTGGGAGAGGGCACGGGGCCGGGGCAGGCGGGTGGTCAGGCCCGGCTGTGGGTGCTGTGAGCAAGCTGAGAGGGGGCCCTGGCCCGTCCCGGCTCAAGCGCAGGCCCCCAGCGGCCGGCCAGGGCTGGCCAGGGTCGGTCAGAGCTCGGCGCATGGCCTCGCTGGAGCCCAGGCGGTAAAACGCCACCAAAGATGCGGCTGTCAGGAGCCCCTTGAACGAGGTCTGCTGTCTGGAGACCCAGGGAGGAGACTGCCCTCCACCAAAACCACAGCCCCTGCGTCTCCTCTCTCTCACACAGAACACGTCTGGCATCAGACGCCCGCTGGGCATCCCACAGTTCAATTGGATTCTGACACCAGCTAGTTTGTGCAGAGGGAGGAGAAGGGGAGGACAGCGGATGAGATGGCTGGATGGCGTCACTGACTCGGACGTGGGTCTGAGTGAACTCCAGGAGGTGGTGATGGACAGGGAGGCCTGGTATGCCACGATTCATGGGGTCGCAAAGAGTCGGACACGACAGAGACTGACCTGAGACTGGCTGGCAGAACCCTAGGAAGTGCTTACCTTGGTCCAGGAGTCTATCATGGCATAAAGGTCACGGGTGGACAGCCAGAGACAGCGGTGTTTCGGGGGCAGTCTGGGGGAGTCCCACACATAGGAGCTTCTGTCCCTGTGGAGCGGGGTGTGTCCCCTCGGTATGTGGATGCGTCCAGCCACCTGGACTCTAAAGCCCGTACTTTAGAGATTTCTGTTGAGGCTTCATCACATCGGAGTGGTCGAGCATTATCAGTCCCCAGCCTGGAGGGTGGGCGTGGGGTGTAGAGGAAAGTTCTAGCTCCTAACCACAGCTTGGTCTTTCTGGTGACCGGCTCCCAAGTGGGAGCCCACCCAGACTCACCTCATTAAGACAAATGACACTCTTGTCACCCAGGAAATTACAAGGGATTAAGTAGGTCCACGCTGGGAACTGGGGGCAGAGACCAGCACTCGTCTCTTCTGATTTTCCGCGCCCTCCAACCTGCGGTGGGCCATCCAGCCTGCTGCAGGACGCAGGAGGAAAAGGCCCTTCCGCTTGGGAAGACGGAGCCCTTCCCGGGTCTGCGGGCTGCCGGCCAGCCCTGCAGACTCCAGCCCCGTGGGCCTCGCAGTGTGTCTCCTTAAAACAGAGCTCTCCTCCACGCGCCCCCCCAACACCCCCACTCACCCCGCTGGTTCTGTGCCCTGGGGAATCCTGGCCAGCACCGAGCCCATGACGCTTTGGGCAAGGCCTTCCCAGTGGAGCCCGCAGACGCCCCACCACCTCCCTGGGTCTGGTTCATTGGGGCTGCAGCTCAGGGTCAAAAGACTGCAAGGCTCAGTGTTGGGTGGGGCCCGAGGGCAGGGAGGGGCCATAGGAGAGGAATACCAGATGAAATACAGAGGCTTGGTTCACTTTCAAATTCAGATAAAGGAGACAGGTTTATACTAGAATGATGTATTGTTAATCAGGAATTCAAATGTCACTTTGCTTGAACTTTGCTACCTGAGGTGGGAGCCTCCAGCCAGGAGGTCATGGGGCGCCCTGTGTGCCTTGTGAGGGTCCAGCCTGGCCTTGTCCACTGTCCTCCCCTAGGCCTGCCTGCCCTGGCCCCCTCTCCCAGAACAGGGCTCCCAGCAGTCTGGGGAGGGGCTGGACCCAGTCCCCACTAAGGGTCTCAGCAAGAGGGGCTGTGCTGCAGACAGTTCAGTTCAGTTCAGTCGCTCAGTCGTGTCCGACTCTGCAACCCCATGAATCGCAGCACGCCAGGCCTCCCTGTCCATCACCAACTCCCAGAGTTCACTCAGACTCACGCCCATCGAGTCCTTGATGCCATCCATCCATCTCATCTTCTGTCGTCCCCTACTCCTCCTGCCCCCAATCCCTCCCAGCATCAGAGTCTTTTCTAATGAGTCAGCTCTTCGCATGAGGTGGCCAGAGTACTGGAGTTTCAGCTTTAGCATCATTTCTTCCAAAGAAATCCCAGGGCTGATCTCCTTCAGAATGGACTGGTTGGATCTCCTTGCAGTCCAAGGGACTCTCAAGAGTCTTCTCTAACACTACAGGCAGAGGCTGGACCTTTTTGAAGCCACTGTCAGGGCCACAAACCCAGGGACCACCAAGCCTCAGCCTACAGGACAGGAGAAGGGGGACCCCCCTGCGCCCAGCGGCCTGGACGCAGCCCTCGGCTCTGTCCCGCCTGGGAGCCCCGCTGCCAGGACCTGTTTCCACGGGTCTCTGGGTGACCAGCTCAGCTCTGCCATTTC
>SJYW01046419.1:238332-252919 GCA_006410735.1 Raphicerus campestris | reverse complement strand
AAATCCAGAGGAGCCTGGTGGGCTACAGTCTATGGGGTTGCAAAGTCGGACACGACTTAGTAACTAAACCCCCATCACTACCAGGAAAGAGTGCGAAGAGAAAATCAGCTTCCTGGGCAGTGAAGCTGCTGCTTTCTGAAAAAAGATGAAGAAGCTTGGGAAGTGGAGTCTTCTGAGGCATGTCATGTTTCATTTAAATGCAAACTATTACAATTTTGTTTTGATATGATGAAATGGGAGTTCCAGAAAGCACAGTTAAGGAAGAAAATAAAAGAAGGAAGTTGGGCTAAAGGAGAAGTCATTTCACCAGGGATGAATGTTTGGGAGAATCTAGATCCCTGGAGAGACTTTCATCAGTACAATATCTGACATACAGGGACGTGTTTGTCTCTTTGAATGTTCACAACTTGAAGGTTTGTATGTGAGGGACTTACTGTACTTCTCTTTAACAATACACTAAACGACAAATAATGGACTTAATTATAAATACATACATACACACACACACATATATCACTCAAGAAGAGAATGGCAAAAGCAACATGCTTTTGACACCACAGTTTGCTCTTTGCAAGTAATGTGATCAGTTAATATTCACTACACTGAATGGGAAAATTGGATTGATAATGTAAAAGGGCCACTCTGAAGAAACTTCATGTAGGAAATGCCTTAGCAGAGCATCCTGAATAAAATGTAGGCAGTTGAGTCAGGAAGAAAATGAAATGTTGTTCAAGCTCCTACAATGAACTCAGCAATAATAAATGGAAAAGACTGTCCTTGTCTCCAGTGAAAGAATTCCTGCCCCTTTTTAGACTTATTGCAGGGAGGAAACTCAGTGTATCCTTTAAGTTACAATGTCAGGAAATAAACAATTAAAATAAAAAATAAATTGTGCCTTCAATAAGTGCTGTGGTAGTTCTGGGAAGGAAGCAAGGCAGTGTGTTTTGGACAAAGTATATGAACATTAAGAACACTTTTTACCACTTCTTTGCATAAATGTTGTGATGAAGCAAGCAAAGAGCTTCATGACTTTCAAGTTCATAAAATGTTAATGAGGTAATATTTGTGAAAATATAAATTGCAAGGCTCTGTGTAAATGTCCAGTGCTATTTCTTTATTAACAGTGCTCATCATATTAAGCGAGTATTTAGGAGCACCATCAGAAGCAGCAAAGAGAATTGTAGAAACTAAATGATACATCGAAACAAATTTGAAAGCTGAAAAAGNCGTGTAAATATCCAGTGCTATTTCTTTATTAACAGTGCTCATCATATTAAGCGAGTATTTAGGAGCACCATCAGAAGCAGCAAAGAGAATTGTAGAAACTAAATGATACATCGAAACAAATTTGAAAGCTGAAAAAGAATTCTTAGGTGGCTGAAGTCTGTGATCTCAGGGACATTTACTTTCATGATTAATTTTTTTAAATGAAATGGATGATCCGAGGCTTTGAAATTATTTTTTCTTGTTTAGAATTTTGTTTTACTGTAGTCATGTTTATTGTGATGGGTTCTGCTTGCATTACCTAATGATGGGCCAAATTATTTATCTTTAACATAATTACTTCCACAGTCATTACTAAAAACCGGAAAAAGTACATTAGACTCCTAGTAGAAATAATATGTTGCTCCAGGGTGATATGTGGGAAAAGATTATTACAGAAATATGCATGCTCTAGAAAAAAGGACTTTTTTGTGGAAAAAAAAAAGACATTTGTGTTTTCCTTTGCAGTTATGGGTCTTAAGACATTTAACTGAAACATCATACATTTATTATGATGATGATCAATCTGTGTTTCTAATCATCACTAAAAAGATACAGCCATGGCTTAAGTATTAGTTTGTTTCACATTATATGATACTTAAATATGTGACAGTTGGGCTATTCTTACAATGAAATGTAGGAATTGACTTATTGAGCAGAAATCGTACTACCAAATGTGTATAAAATTTCCATGCAAATATTATAGGATTTAATAATGGAATGTCATCAAATGTATCTGTTGTTGGAAATTACTGGCATTATTTGAGTGTGATGTTTTAGTCAGGTGGTTAAAAGGAAGTTTGTGGCAGTTGGACTCAATAGAAACAGACTCTGAGATGAGTAAGAAGTGAAAACTTAGACATCAAAACCTGAGAAAGGAAGCAAGAGGAAGAACTGGGCAGAGAATGAAGCTGAACATGGGAAATAATAATAATACTGGGAGAAATATCAACAACCTCAGACATGCAGATGATGCCAGCCTTATAGCAGAAAGTGAAGAAAAATTAAAGAGCCTCTTGATGAACGTGAAAGAGGAGAGTAAAAAAGTTGGCTTAAAACTCAACATTCATAAAACTAAGATCATGGCATCTGGACCCATCATTTCATGGCAAATAGATGGGGAAACAATGGAAACAGTGTCAGACTTTATTTTCTTGGGCAGATGGTGACTGCAGCCATGAAATTAGAAGATACTTGCTCCTTGGAAGAAAAGCTATGACCAACCTAGACAGCATATTTAAAAGCAGAGATATTACTTTACCAACAAAGTTCATCTAGTCAAAGCTATGGTTTTTCCCATAGTCATGTATGGATGTGAGAGTTGGACTATAAAGAAAGCTGAGCACCAAAGAATTGATGCTTTTCAACTGTGGTGTTGGAAGACTCTTGAGAGATCCTTGGACTGCAAGGAGATCCAACCAGTCAGTCCTAAAGGAGATCAATCCTGGGTGTTCACTGGAAGGGCTGATGTTGAAGCTAAAACTTCAGTACTTTTGCCACCTGATGTGAAGGGCTGACTCATTGGAAAAGACCGATTCTGGGAAAGATTGAGGGCAGGAAGAGAAAGGGACAACAGAGGATGAGATGGTTGGATGGCATCACTGACTCAATGGACAGGAGTTTCAGCAAGCTCTGAGAGTTGGTGATAGACAGGGGGGCCTGGTGTGCTGCAGTCCATGGGGTCGCAAAGAGTCAGACACAACTCAGTGGCTGAACATCTCTAAATGTTTTTCTGAGTCCTTTTGTTGTTGTTTGTTTTTTGTGTGTATATGTTTGTTTGAGGAGAGGGCATAAGACCTCTTAATATGAGATCTCTACCATCTTAATTTTTTAAGTGTGCACTATGGTAGGTTTGATAGGTGCTATGCTTTACGGCAGATTTCTAAACTTATTCATCTTGCATAATGGAAAGTTTATGCTGAATGAACAATTCCCCATTTTCTGCTCCTGGTAATCCCCATTCCATTCTTTACTTCTGTGAGTTTGACTATCTTAGGTAACCCATAAGTGGAATCATGCAGTGTTGGTACTTCTGTGACTGGTTTACAGTTTTTAAGTTTGCAGACACTATCAAGAGGAAAGATTAAAAATGTAAGAATAAAAAATGCATTATTTCTATAATGCTTTATTTTGGGGGAGTTCCAGAATTACTGCAGATGGTGAAGGCAGCCATGAAATTAGAAGACACTTACTCCTTGGAAGAAAAGTTATGACCAACCTAGATAGTATATTCAAAAGCAGAGACATTACTTTGCCGACTAAGGTCCGTCTAGTCAAGGCTATGGTTTTTCCTGTGGTCATGTATGGATGTGAGAGTTGGACTGTGAAGAAGGCTGAGCGCTGAAGAATTGATGCTTTTGAACTGTGGTGTTGGAGAAGACTCTAGAGAGTCCCTTGGACTGCAAGGAGATCCAGCCAGTCCATTCTGAAAGAGCTCAGCCCTGGGATTTCTTTGGAAGGAATGATGCTAAAGCTGAAACTCCAGTACTTTGGCCACCTCATGCGAAGAGTTGACTCATTGGAAAAGACTCTGATGCTGGGAGAGATTGGGGGCAGGAGGAGAAGGGGATGACCGAGGATGAGATGGCTGGATGGCATCACGGACTCGATGGACATGAGTCTGAATGAATTCCGAGAGATGGTGATGAACAGGGAGGCCTGGCGTGCTGCGATTCATGGGGTCGCAGAGTCGGAAACGACTGAGTGACTGAACTGAACTGAACTGATTGCTATAATGATTTATTTGATGGGTAAGTNTTGTGTGTATATGTTTGTTTGAGGAGAGGGCATAAGACCTCTTAATATGAGATCTCTACCATCTTAATTTTTTAAGTGTGCACTATGGTAGGTTTGATAGGTGCTATGCTTTACGGCAGATTTCTAAACTTATTCATCTTGCATAATGGAAAGTTTATGCTGAATGAACAATTCCCCATTTTCTGCTCCTGGTAATCCCCATTCCATTCTTTACTTCTGTGAGTTTGACTATCTTAGGTAACCCATAAGTGGAATCATGCAGTGTTGGTACTTCTGTGACTGGTTTACAGTTTTTAAGTTTGCAGACACTATCAAGAGGAAAGATTAAAAATGTAAGAATAAAAAATGCATTATTTCTATAATGCTTTATTTTGGGGGAGTTCCAGAATTACTGCAGATGGTGAAGGCAGCCATGAAATTAGAAGACACTTACTCCTTGGAAGAAAAGTTATGACCAACCTAGATAGTATATTCAAAAGCAGAGACATTACTTTGCCGACTAAGGTCCGTCTAGTCAAGGCTATGGTTTTTCCTGTGGTCATGTATGAATGTGAGAGTTGGACTGTGAAGAAGGCTGAGGGCTGAAGAATTGATGCTTTTGAACTGTGGTGTTGGAGAAGACTCTAGAGAGTCCCTTGGACTGCAAGGAGATCCAGCCAGTCCATTCTGAAAGAGCTCAGCCCTGGGATTTCTTTGGAAGGAATGATGCTAAAGCTGAAACTCCAGTACTTTGGCCACCTCATGCGAAGAGTTGACTCATTGGAAAAGACTCTGATGCTGGGAGAGATTGGGGGCAGGAGGAGAAGGGGATGACCGAGGATGAGATGGCTGGATGGCATCACGGACTCGATGGACATGAGTCTGAATGAATTCCGAGAGATGGTGATGAACAGGGAGGCCTGGCGTGCTGCGATTCATGGGGTCGCAGAGTCGGAAACGACTGAGTGACTGAACTGAACTGAACTGATTGCTATAATGATTTATTTGATGGGTAAGTAGATTCAGTGAAGTACAAAATAAGAATGAGTGGTGAGAGCTCTATTCCCAAGACCATGTCTACCAGAAGACATCTTGTATCACTGATCGTGATAGCAAAGGCACAGTTTATAGCCTGTGCTGGCTATGATGTCATAGAGGCTAACTTCTCCCCCAGAGTGAATTAAGATAATTTCACAGTTTTGTGGAAGAAAGAGATAAAGGTCATTGAGCTCTTAGCTATATGCCAGCATTTTTTGAGAGAGGAGACAAAATTAGGTTACGTGATTTGCCTGAAATTTCACAGTTCACCTCAGATTTCCTTTCCTGCTTTGAAACACGACCACAATGATTTCATAGTGAGAAGTCCTTTATGGAAAGAGCTTGCAAAAGAGAAGGCTATTGCTGAGAACTTGATGTAGTCAGATCTGTTAGAGTTCATCAGGGCTTGACTCTTCTCAGGACCTGGGCCTGACATCAAAGATGGCTAGGATTCAGGAATAAGAGCCCTGGCAATGCTGTTCCTGCCAAGTTCACACCATCCTTCTGCTAGCACCAGTTGGAACCCCAGTGTTCTTAATGGTTCTGGGGATTTCACAGCAGATCATTTACTCATTCAGATATTAATGGATTATATCATAGGTAAAATATTTTAAAATGTAAGATATTCAAGAGCTACTGATTTTCTTTTATTCTGAAACTAACCCAAATTCCTCCAATTCAGAAATATAGAGGGAACCCCTTGAAGTGGCCATTGGTTGTTTCCACTTGCTTAGCATCTTTCCCTCTTTTTCTGGTAACTGAGTACCCCTTCACATTCTTTGTGGTGTCCATTCTATAAGACTTGGACAGGAATAAGCATAACCACAAGAAAGTGATTTCTTGATAATAACAGTTCACCAATGTAGATGATGAGTAAAAGGGGTGCCCATTAATCAGCAATTTCTCTTCTTCTTCTTCTGCTTTAGAATGCAGAAAGTAAAGGGAGCTCTCTCTACAATCCTGCCTTTTCTGCTGGAGCAATCATGAGAGATTTCTCATGTGAAATGACTCTATTTGAGAGATGGAGAGCATAAGAGCCAGGCATCCCTGGACTGGGCTATGCCTGAAGGAAAATATTTCTTTTTTATTTTTCAGTTAGATGAACCAATGAAGTTCCTTACTTTGCTTAATCTAGTTGCAACTTTCTGTTTTCCTGTAGCTTGTAACCAAATAAGGCTTGACTACTGTGTAGACTTTTCCTTGAAAAAGTGATGTAGGGGAGAGGAAGAGAAGATAATATTATTCTAAGTACCTATTGCAATGTGCTGTGCAAAAATTAGACACCATTATTTCATTAATTTAATACATGTTCTATATTTACAAGGAGAGGACAAAAGTAGATTATGTGATTTGCCTAGTATCTCACTCTAAGTTACAGATGCAAGCCCAACTCAAACTCCACATATAATATACCATGTTGCCTCCTCATGTTGTAATTACATTTCATATGCAAATGCAGCTGTATATATATGAAAATAATATTAGAATTGAAGCAATACTGAGAGCTCTTGCTATAAAAAGAACAAAACAGATTGTATTGGAGAGAAATGAGTCAGAAAGGAATTTTCAATGCAGTCCAGAGCTGTCCAGAGTTCTGACCTTTGCCTAGCTGTCTCTGACAATCAATCCTTAGATAAGTTGCCATTTTTCCTACACCAAAGCCTTATTCACTCTCATCCATCTAATGTTTACTTTCCTACCTCTTCTAATGAAAGTAGTGAACTCTGTTAGACTGGCTTATGCATATGATTTGAAGTCATTTAGACCTCAGTTCAATTTTCAGTACTTCTGCTGATGAATCTTACATCTTTGAACAAATCATATAATCAAAAACTCAATTTTCTCATCTATAAAAGGGGAATAAACCAGGAGTTGCATGACTGGAATACTTGCTGTTCAGTCACTCAATTATGTCCATATCTTTGTAACCCCATGGACTGAAACAGGCCAGACTTCCCTGTCTTCACAGTCTCCTGGAGTTTGCTCAAACTCATGTCCATTGAGTCAGTGATGCCATTCAACCATCTCATCCTCTATCCCCCTTCTCCTCCTGCCCTCAGTCTTTCCCCACCAGGATCTTTCCCAGGTATTCAAAGTATTGGAGCTTTGCCTTCAGTATCAGTCCTTCCGATGAATATTCAGGGTTGATTTCCTTTGGGATTGACTGGCTTTATCTTCTTGCTGTCCAAGTGACTGGAATATAGAAGGAACTAAAAAATGTTCACTCTCTTGTTACCTTCCTCACTTATGAAATAAAACTTGAAAAAAATGGGGAAACGTTTATAGGCAGAATCACTTTTGAAGTGATATTTGCTGTGACAAAATTTTGCCTATAGGTGTTTTCAGCATTGTGTTATAAGTTTCCATTTTCATTTACAAAAGTTTTGTCTTCATGCATTTAAATATTTGCAGCCTCCCATGTAAATTGTACTCTAGATATTCACTGATTTGCAGAAGAAATACATGATAATGCTTTCATTTACAAAAATAAGAGCAAAGCAAATTGGATTATTTCTAATTATACATATATATTTTTTCCAGCAGGAATGGCAGCAATTGACATCTAGGATAAATGGATTTAAACCACAAATGTAGTCAGGTAGAGAATGCAGATGATAATTTTAGCTTTCAAAATATGCATTCAGAACAAACATTAGCTTAACAATGTGATTTGCACATTTCAAGTTTTGCATTAAAAAGCTAAGTATAATCTCTGGTTTCTACATTCCTGAGAAAAAAAGAGATCCTAAGAGGACATAAAACACATGGAATAAAGATGTACTTGCTCTCCCATTTACAAGTTTATGTTTTCTTTTAAATCTCCCACTTTTCTACATTTGTTGTTGTTGTTCAGTCTCTCACTTGTGTCCGACTCTCTGTGACCCCATGGGCTGCAGCACACCATACTTCCCTGTTCTCCACTATCTCCCAGAGTTTGATCAAATTCATGACCATTGAGTCAGTGGTGCTACCCAGTCAACTTCATCCTTTGTCATCTCCCTCTCCTCCCATCCTCAGTCTTTCCCAGCATCAGGGTCTTTTCCAATGAGTCAACTCTTTGCATGAGATGGCCAAAGTATTGGAACTTCATCAGTTTTTACCAATGAGTAGTCATGTATGAATGTGAGAACTGGACTATAAAGATAGCTGAGCACTGAAGAATTGATGCTTTTGAACTGTGGTGTTGGAGAAGACTCTTGAGGGTTCCTTGGACTGCAAGGAGATCCAACCAGTCCATCCTAAAGGAAATCGGTCCTGAATATTCATTGGAAGAACCAATGCTGAAGCTGAAACTCCAATACTCTGGCCACCTGATGTGAAGAACTGATTTATTGATAAAGACCCTGATGCTGGGAAAGATTGAAGGAAGGAAGAGAAGGGGATGACAGAGGATGAGATGGTTGGAAAGCATCACTGACTCCATGGATATGAGTTTGAGCAAGGTCTAGGAGTTGGTGATGGACAGGGAAGCCTTGCAGGCTGCAGTCCATGAGATTGCAAAGAGTCAGACATGACCAAGCAACTGGACTGAACTGATTCAGGGTTGATTTTCTTTAGGATTGACTGGTTGGATCTCCTTGCAGTGCTAGGGACTCTTAAGAGTCTTCTCCAGCACCGCAATTCAAAAGCCTCAATTCTTCAGCACTCAGCCTTCTTTATGGTCCAACTCTCACATTCATACATGACTACTGAACAAACCATAGCTTTGACTAAATGGAACTTTGTTGGCAAAGTGATGTCTCTGCTTTTTCATGTGCTGTCTCAGAGAAGGCAATGGCACCCCACTCTAGTACTCTTGCCTTGAAAATCCCATGGGCAGAGGAGCCTAGTAAGCTGCAGTCCATAGGATAGCAAAGAGTTGGACACAACTGTGCGACTTCACTTTCACTTTTCACTTTTCATGCGTTGGAGAGAAAAGCAACCCACTCCAGTGTTCTTGCCTGGAGAATCCCAGGGACAGGGGAACCTGGTGGGCTTCCATCTATGGTGTCACACAGAGTCAGACACGACTGAAGTGACTTGGCAGCAGTAGCAGCAGCTAGGTTTGTCATAGCTTTCCTTCCAAGGAGCATCTTTTAATTTCATGGCTGCAGTCACCATCTGCAGTGATTTTGGGGCCCAAGAAAATAAAATCTGTTATTGTTTCCTTTGTTTCCCCATCTATTTGCCACAAAGTGATTTGAATGTTGAGTTTTGAGCCAGCTTTTTCACTCTCTCTTTTCACCTTCATCAAGAGGCTCTTTGTTCATCCAGCCTGGCATTTTTCATGATTACCCCATTAATTATTATTACAATTATCATCAATTTATACTTTTTGAGAATCATCCATTGGTTCTAAACACAGTTGCTGTATTTCAGCTCTTATTATTACACTGGTTTATTAGCAATGTGTCTTTCATCTAAGATTTTACTGTGAAGTAAAACTGATAAAATAGAAGCCATCAAAACAAGCTTGATAACCTCACTGAGTGCTTTTCAGGGTGTCATTATGCAGTTTACTTAATATGTGTGTCCTTAGGGAAGGGGAAAAAAAACACATACTCTTATGATTATAACTTCAAATGATCCCCATATGCTATGGCATAAAATCATGTTTCTGTTTTTTTAACTTATTTGATCTACAATTTTTTAAGATACATACACAATATGGAGTGATTGCAAGCATATGGACCTTGGGATTGAGGAGTACAAAGTTTGAACCTCAGCTTTATGACTTACTTCACTAATTAATTTCAAGTAACTTAAAATCTCTAAATCACTGCTTCCAAATATGTTCTGAGATAATATAAAGATTAACTGAAGTATGCAAAAGAATTATAGCAGTAACTGTTGACTGGATAATTCAATACTTTCAAATCCTATTCTAATCACTTGGCACCTTTCAATGGGTTGTAAATGGAAGTCTCATGGAAAGGGTTTCCCTCCTCATAAAATTACAAGGATTTTGGCCCTATCTTTTTCTTCCTATTTGGGAGGACAATTTGATGCCTGGAGGTATAGTAGCCATTTTAGAACCACGAGTATAAAACCACACAGAATGTCATAAGTCTGGCATAGAAGGAAACTATTTCCTTCATGACATTCCTGAGCAGCTAGAGCTGACACAGGATAGTTTTCTCAAGAATTCTTATCATGTGAAATCAGTAGTCTCTTATCTGATAAAACTACTGTTTCTTATATTTTCTGTTACTCAAAGTTGCAGCTTTCCTGTGTAATGTACAAGAGCCAACATGATCCTTGGTCCATGAACCTCCATAGAGGTTCAAATAGTGTTAATTACTGACTCCCTTTCCCCAGTAGTAAAGGCTATACAATGGATGAGAAATAATTTCAGCACACACCTTGTAAAAATAAATAAAAGGATAAAAAACTCAGGCATCACCTTTTACTTTCAAATGAATGGTATCACCAGTCAATCTGATTTATATTTCAGAGTCTTAGAAAAAGTCCTGATATTTTCTTTTCCCTTACATATCTTATTCAATCCAAGTCCCAGAGATTTTACCTCTAAATATCTCTCATTATTGACTTCTTTCCATCTCCCCTGCCTTCACCTTAGTCCATTGTGATTCACCTGGGCTAGCACTTTTCACAGTGTTACAAGTGAACACATGCACAAGCTTTTCCCATTGTCTAGAACATTCTCTTCTATCTTCTACTTACCTTTCAGATCTCAGCCTAGTCATCACATACTCAGGAAACAATTCACCAACCTCCCAGTCCTGGTCATCTTTCTTTTATAGCTCTCTTTTTAAACACATATTCAGTTCATTTCATTTCAGTTAAGTTGCTCAGTCGTGTCCAACTCTGTGACATGAATTGCAGCACGCCAGGCCTCCCTGTCCATCACCAACTTCCAGAGTTCACTCAAACTCATGTCCATCGAGTCAGTGATGCCATCCAGCCATCTCATCCTCTGTTGTCCCCTTCTCCTCCCACCCCAAATCCCTCCCAGCATCAGGGTCTTTTAAAATGAGTCTTGCATCAGGTGGCAAAAGTATTGGGGTTTCAGCTTCAACATCAGTCCTTCCAATGAACACCCAGGGCTGATCTCCTTCAGAATGGACTGATTGGATCTCCTTGCAGTCCAAGGGACTCTCAAGAGTCTTCTGCAATACCGCAGTTCAAAAGCAACAATTCATTGGTGCTCAGCCTTCTTCAAAGTCCAACTCTCACATCCATACATGACCACTGGAAAAACCATAGCCTTGACTAGACGGACCTTAGTCGGCAAAGTAATGTCTCTGCTTTTGAATATGCTGTCTAGTTTGGTCATAACTTTTCTTCCAATGAGTAAGCATCTTTTAATTTTATGGCTGCAATCACCATCTGCAGTGATTTTGGAGCCCCCCCAAATAAAGCCTGACACTGTTTCCACTGTTTCCCCATCTATTTCCCATGAAGTGATGGGACCAGATACTATGATCTTAGTTTTCTGAATGCTGAGCTTTAAGCCAACTTTTTCACTCTCCTCTTTCTTTTATATTCATATGTGCTTTAACACCTGTCTCTTAAACTTATAAGTACCAAGAGATCTAGGTATGTTGTTTGTTATATCTTCCATCATTTTATATCCATGTCAAACCTAGCCCTAGCACATAGTAAGTTCTTGGGCTTCCCTAGTGATTCAGTTGGCAAAAAATCCATCTTCAGTTCAGGAGACTGGAGTTCTATCTCTGGGTCAAAAGATCCCCTGGAGAAGGGAATGGCTACCCACTTCATTATTCTTATCTGGAGAATTTAATGGACAGAGGAGCCTGGTGGGCTAATAGTACGTTCTTTAGTTCAGTTCAGTTCAGTCCCTCAGTCATATCTGTCTCTTTTCAACCCCATGAATCACAGCACCCCAGTTGTCCATCACCAACTCCCGGAGTTTACTCATGTCCATCAAGTCAGTGATGTTAGTATTCACTTAATCATAATAAGTAACATTTAATGAGCACTTACTGCACATGGAGCATTTTTATTGTTGCTTTATATCTATTAACTCGATTTTGTGGTCACAGCCGTCCTTTTGTAAATATGGTAGCCCCAGTTTTGCAGATAAAGAAGCTAAGGCACAAAAGAGTTAAGGAATTTGCCTAAGGTCACATAAGTAGAAACCCAGAATTTGTCAGGCAGTTCATCTTCAGAGCATGTGTTATTAACTACTCGCCAAAGCTAATAAAAAAATTAATCATGCCATCAACTGGTCATTGATTATTACTTTGGTTTCTAGCTCTGAATATTACAAGAAATAAATTGAAGTCACTTTGTACAAGCTATTTATTCTCCCAGTTCAGTGGATATGATGGAGTCTACAAGCACCCAGTCTATTTTTTAAAGGGTTGGTAGAACTAAACATTGATTGGTCTGCAAATATAAAACAAATTTCTCCTATCTATTTACATTTTATTTAAAACATAATATCAATTCATTATATAATTACTGTCTTTCCTCCTCAATTTGCTTGACCCTCATTACTTTATGTGAGAAAGTACATGACTCTTACTAGATTTCTTCTTTATCGTGCCATGTTAGGTAATGCTATATTATTGTGTTTTTTTTTTTAACACTAAAAACAAAATTATTTTGAAAGAGTGAAGAAAACACCATCTGTAACAACTGAAATCAGAATAACATTTTTTTTTCTATTCTCAAAGCACATCAGTGTTATATAATGAAAGGAAAAACGATTAGTCCCAGACTGAGCTTAACTGTGCCAAACAAGTATGCTAATTTTGTTGGCTTGGTTAGAAAACCATGAAATCAAAGATTTATGCAGGGATTTGCAAATTACAGACTATTTTGGTAGATCCATATCTTTATACTTTAACACTAACACATTTAAAATGGGGTTGGATTTTAGGAAAGACACAAGAATGAAGAAAATAAGTCAGTAAAGAGATGGAGAGAGGCAAGGAGGAGGGACAAATATTAGTTCCATATTTGATTAAAAATTGGCTTGATGATTTTATAATGAAAAGTAATTAATGTTATAGTAATAATTGCTTTGTATCTAGCAGGTATATTATTAATCTCATGTAACCCTCAGAACATTCCTGAAAGTTTGATGATACAATTTCCAAAACTAAAACATTTTAAAAATTAAATCATTTTATAAACTAAAACTGAAAGCTCAGGTGAGTTAAGGAAAAGAAGTGAAAGTGGCCTGCAATGAGGACTTTATAGAGAGGGCTTCCAGTGTGCTGTGTGACCTCACCCCAGGGGAATAAGGGTGTGCATCTCTTTCACTTTAAGCTCAGCAAGACAAAAAGGAAGACCTTGGCTTTGGGGATTCAGGTAATGATGAATCTACTCTAGGTGGGAGAGGTGGGAGACAGGTTGGAGATGGCAGAGCAAAGAGAGAGAATGTTGCATTGAGGGTGAGCTGTATTTCTACTGAATGTAGACTCAAGATGCATGATTGCCTCTCACCAGACATAGAACTGTAGAATAGAGCCTGTTTAGGGCCATCATAGGGCTTCCAGGGTGGCACTAGTGGTAAGGAACCCTCCCCACCAATGCAGAATCCCATGGACAGAGGAGCCCAGTGGGCAACACTCCATCGGGTTGCACAGAGGCATACACGACTGAAGCGACTTCGGACACAGAGTCAAGAGGATGATCTGGAAAGGTGTGACTCCAACAAAAGAATGAGTTGTTGGAAGTCCTGGATGATAAAGGAGAGGCTAAAAGTAGCCAGCTGGAGAAGGTTTGCTTATATCAAGGAAACAGTGATCAGAGGTCCCCCAGTTAAAGTGCCACATTGTTAGCATAGGGAGAAAGAGCAGCAAACTATGAAAAACAGAGCCACTAATGCCTCTCCTACTAATATCCTCTTTTTACTGTTAGACACATTTTTCTTCATCTTTTTCCTTGACCAATGCAAACTAACTTGCAGCTTACTCCTGATCAATATCAAGAATTGACCATGACCTTTGTAAATCCCAATGCACCTTGTAACTCTGTGGAAATACCATTTTTTCTCACTAGTAATAAAGAAACTTTCAATGAGACAAAATATTCTAATGAAAAGGAGGTTCAAATTCTAACCCTTCCATATATTGTTCTTTTAACTGAAGGCAATGAACTTGATTTTATGAATTTTAAATTCTATTTGTGAAATTTAAATTTGAGGAAAATATCTTCTAAGATCTCTTCCCATTTTAATTACAGGATTTGGTGAGAAATTTTAGGAATTCAGACTCCACATTCAAATTTTGTGATAATTTGCTCAAACTATTACCTGATATTCTACTATTTTCACTCTAGGGAATAAAAATATTTGCTATGTAGAGTTATTATGTAAACAGGTATTTAAAGAAAATCAGCTGAGTTTAAATATTTTAGAGGTATCATTATATGTACAAAATTGTTATGTCAGTCGAATATTTTACTGGGTAAATTCTAGTTACAGTGAAAGACAAGAGAAAGAAGCCAATTTTCTCTGAATTTTATAATGTAACCATTGTGTCAGTTCTGATTAGCCCCTCTCTCTTGGAAACCATATAAAGTTTCAAGGTTGTTGTTTTTCTTTCTTTTCTTTTCTTTCTTTCTTTCTTTCTTT
>SJYW01046419.1:162693-233643 GCA_006410735.1 Raphicerus campestris | reverse complement strand
GCCAGGCCCCCCTGTCCATCACCAACTTCCAGAGTTCACTCAAACTCATGTCCATCGAGTCAGTGATGCCATCCAGCCATCTCATCCTCTGTTGTCCCCTTCTCCTCCCACCCCAAATCCCTCCCAGCATCAGGGTCTTTTAAAATGAGTCTTGCATCAGGTGGCAAAAGTATTGGGGTTTCAGCTTCAACATCAGTCCTTCCAATGAACACCCAGGGCTGATCTCCTTCAGAATGGACTGATTGGATCTCCTTGCAGTCCAAGGGACTCTCAAGAGTCTTCTGCAATACCGCAGTTCAAAAGCAACAATTCTTTGGTGCTCAGCCTTCTTCAAAGTCCAACTCTCACATCCATACATGACCACTGGAAAAACCATAGCCTTGACTAGACGGACCTTAGTCGGCAAAGTAATGTCTCTGCTTTTGAATATGCTATCTAGTTTGGTCATAACTTTTCTTCCAATGAGTAAGCATCTTTTAATTTTGTGGCTGCAATCACCATCTGCAGTGATTTTGGAGCCCCCCCAAATAAAGCCTGACACTGTTTCCACTGTTTCCCCATCTATTTCCCATGAAGTGATGGGACCAGATACTATGATCTTAGTTTTCTGAATGCTGAGCTTTAAGCCAACTTTTTCACTCTCCTCTTTCTTTTATATTCATATGTGCTTTAACACCTGTCTCTTAAACTTATAAGTACCAAGAGATCTAGGTATGTTGTTTGTTATATCTTCCATCATTTTATATCCATGTCAAACCTAGCCCTAGCACATAGTAAGTTCTTGGGCTTCCCTAGTGATTCAGTTGGCAAAAAATCCATCTTCAGTTCAGGAGACTGGAGTTCTATCTCTGGGTCAAAAGATCCCCTGGAGAAGGGAATGGCTACCCACTTCATTATTCTTATCTGGAGAATTTAATGGACAGAGGAGCCTGGTGGGCTAATAGTACGTTCTTTAGTTCAGTTCAGTTCAGTCCCTCAGTCATATCTGTCTCTTTTCAACCCCATGAATCACAGCACCCCAGTTGTCCATCACCAACTCCCGGAGTTTACTCATGTCCATCAAGTCAGTGATGTTAGTATTCACTTAATCATAATAAGTAACATTTAATGAGCACTTACTGCACATGGAGCATTTTTATTGTTGCTTTATATCTATTAACTCGATTTTGTGGTCACAGCCGTCCTTTTGTAAATATGGTAGCCCCAGTTTTGCAGATAAAGAAGCTAAGGCACAAAAGAGTTAAGGAATTTGCCTAAGGTCACATAAGTAGAAACCCAGAATTTGTCAGGCAGTTCATCTTCAGAGCATGTGTTATTAACTACTCGCCAAAGCTAATAAAAAAATTAATCATGCCATCAACTGGTCATTGATTATTACTTTGGTTTCTAGCTCTGAATATTACAAGAAATAAATTGAAGTCACTTTGTACAAGCTATTTATTCTCCCAGTTCAGTGGATATGATGGAGTCTACAAGCACCCAGTCTATTTTTTAAAGGGTTGGTAGAACTAAACATTGATTGGTCTGCAAATATAAAACAAATTTCTCCTATCTATTTACATTTTATTTAAAACATAATATCAATTCATTATATAATTACTGTCTTTCCTCCTCAATTTGCTTGACCCTCATTACTTTATGTGAGAAAGTACATGACTCTTACTAGATTTCTTCTTTATCGTGCCATGTTAGGTAATGCTATATTATTGTGTTTTTTTTTTAACACCAAAAACAAAATTATTTTGAAAGAGTGAAGAAAACACCATCTGTAACAACTGAAATCAGAATAACATTTTTTTTTCTATTCTCAAAGCACATCAGTGTTATATAATGAAAGGAAAAACGATTAGTCCCAGACTGAGCTTAACTGTGCCAAACAAGTATGCTAATTTTGTTGGCTTGGTTAGAAAACCATGAAATCAAAGATTTATGCAGGGATTTGCAAATTACAGACTATTTTGGTAGATCCATATCTTTATACTTTAACACTAACACATTTAAAATGGGGTTGGATTTTAGGAAAGACACAAGAATGAAGAAAATAAGTCAGTAAAGAGATGGAGAGAGGCAAGGAGGAGGGACAAATATTAGTTCCATATTTGATTAAAAATTGGCTTGATGATTTTATAATGAAAAGTAATTAATGTTATAGTAATAATTGCTTTGTATCTAGCAGGTATATTATTAATCTCATGTAACCCTCAGAACATTCCTGAAAGTTTGATGATACAATTTCCAAAACTAAAACATTTTAAAAATTAAATCATTTTATAAACTAAAACTGAAAGCTCAGGTGAGTTAAGGAAAAGAAGTGAAAGTGGCCTGCAATGAGGACTTTATAGAGAGGGCTTCCAGTGTGCTGTGTGACCTCACCCCAGGGGAATAAGGGTGTGCATCTCTTTCACTTTAAGCTCAGCAAGACAAAAAGGAAGACCTTGGCTTTGGGGATTCAGGTAATGATGAATCTACTCTAGGTGGGAGAGGTGGGAGACAGGTTGGAGATGGCAGAGCAAAGAGAGAGAATGTTGCATTGAGGGTGAGCTGTATTTCTACTGAATGTAGACTCAAGATGCATGATTGCCTCTCACCAGACATAGAACTGTAGAATAGAGCCTGTTTAGGGCCATCATAGGGCTTCCAGGGTGGCACTAGTGGTAAGGAACCCTCCCCACCAATGCAGAATCCCATGGACAGAGGAGCCCAGTGGGCAACACTCCATCGGGTTGCACAGAGGCATACACGACTGAAGCGACTTCGGACACAGAGTCAAGAGGATGATCTGGAAAGGTGTGACTCCAACAAAAGAATGAGTTGTTGGAAGTCCTGGATGATAAAGGAGAGGCTAAAAGTAGCCAGCTGGAGAAGGTTTGCTTATATCAAGGAAACAGTGATCAGAGGTCCCCCAGTTAAAGTGCCACATTGTTAGCATAGGGAGAAAGAGCAGCAAACTATGAAAAACAGAGCCACTAATGCCTCTCCTACTAATATCCTCTTTTTACTGTTAGACACATTTTTCTTCATCTTTTTCCTTGACCAATGCAAACTAACTTGCAGCTTACTCCTGATCAATATCAAGAATTGACCATGACCTTTGTAAATCCCAATGCACCTTGTAACTCTGTGGAAATACCATTTTTTCTCACTAGTAATAAAGAAACTTTCAATGAGACAAAATATTCTAATGAAAAGGAGGTTCAAATTCTAACCCTTCCATATATTGTTCTTTTAACTGAAGGCAATGAACTTGATTTTATGAATTTTAAATTCTATTTGTGAAATTTAAATTTGAGGAAAATATCTTCTAAGATCTCTTCCCATTTTAATTACAGGATTTGGTGAGAAATTTTAGGAATTCAGACTCCACATTCAAATTTTGTGATAATTTGCTCAAACTATTACCTGATATTCTACTATTTTCACTCTAGGGAATAAAAATATTTGCTATGTAGAGTTATTATGTAAACAGGTATTTAAAGAAAATCAGCTGAGTTTAAATATTTTAGAGGTATCATTATATGTACAAAATTGTTATGTCAGTCGAATATTTTACTGGGTAAATTCTAGTTACAGTGAAAGACAAGAGAAAGAAGCCAATTTTCTCTGAATTTTATAATGTAACCATTGTGTCAGTTCTGATTAGCCCCTCTCTCTTGGAAACCATATAAAGTTTCAAGGTTGTTGTTTTTCTTTCTTTTCTTTTCTTTCTTTCTTTCTTTCTTTTTTTTTTTTTGGCCAATTCCTATGCAATAAGATCTCTTCTTATTGAAATATATTTGAGTTTCTTCAAATTGAATTGAAAATGACATATTGAGGTAAAACAGCCTGTCAAAATTAGAGGAAAGCTTTTCTTATTTGGTGGGGAATATCAGGAAGGAGAAAGTCATAGATACTAAGACAATGCATATTTCTAAGGAGATTGATGAAAACATGCAACATCCTTGAGGAAATAAGTTCTGATATTTTCCCATCTTTTTGTATAAAAACTAATGTTCAGAGAGTTTGACTTTCTCAAGATCAAACAATAACTTTACGTCAAAGCATGGGAGGGAAGCAGGCCTTGGTTGGCTCTCCCATCATATTTCAATTTCTTTGTCAGCTGCTCCTTTGATAGATGCCAGCATATCTTGTTTTCAGCTGAATTTCTTGCTTCTAGAAATCGCGCAGCAGGAAGTACTCTTGTCAATAGAACCAGGTTTCCTTGAAATCGATTGAGGCTCTGGGCTTCCAGCTGAAACACCGCTCTTGTATCCGTCTACATGAAACAAGCACTTTTCTTAAATAAATGTGAGCTCTGCCTTTCGTAGCAGCAAGGACTATTCAAGACATCAAATGAAAACAGCAGATTCTCTTGGGAGGGAGAAAGAAGTTCGCATTATCTTCAAAACCAAAATTGAGCCATTTCACTGAAAAGAACATCAAATGTGAGAAGCCAAATTGGTCTTCATTAAGCAACGTCATTGCTTGGGTCACTGTTTTCTAACAACTCTTGTCTTTTAGGTTTTGAGGCATATGTCTGCTGCAGAGGTAGAAATGAGGATAGGAGAAATTAAATGACTTTTACTTGACACCTACTTGGACTCTCTTCCCTTCCCTCCTCTTCGTCACTTTGGTTCTGTCCTTCATTCCTCCCTTTTCTCTTTCTCTCTTCATCCACCTCCTGCTTTTGTTCTTTCCTTCCCTCTTCATGGTAATCTTTCTCCCCTAATTGGGGCCACACTTTTCTGGAACATTCTGACTACTCTTTCTCTTTCTTCTCATTCTCTTCTCCTAAGACTAATTCTGTCTTTTCCCCTCCAAACTCTACTGATTTCCTCAATCACCACCCTCTATCCAGTGCAGGAGCTAGCATTTTCTAACAAGCTAAAACCACAAAGAACTGTGATGGCTAAGCTCTTGTATGTGGAATACTCTAAGTAGAAAATGAGCAAATGGGGACAACAGGTGTGGTTCATTAACAAAAGCTAGCTTGGAGGCCTGGAGCATCACTCTATTGCCGACAGTAACTTTCAGATTATTCTTTTTAAGGGTACTTCAAATGCAATCCCATCCATGGGGCAATTTCACCTCCAGGAAATATCTTGTGATTCTTCTTTTTTTTTTAATGATTTATACCATTGGTGGTGGTTTAGTTGCTAAGTCATGTCCAATACTTGTGACCTCATGGGCTATGGTCCTCCCGGCTCTTCTGTCCATGGGATTTCCCAGACAAGGATACTGGTGTGGGGTGGCCTTGCCCTCTCCAAATTTATAGCATCATCCAACAGAAAACAGCATTTGTTTCTTTCTCCCAAGAAACTGTGCTTCCTGGACATCCTCTCCATCATTTCAAGATCCTCACCCCCTCCTATTTCTATGGCTTTTTTTTTTCTGCCTATTAGTTTCCTTAGCCCACTGTACTTAAAAAATATATACATTTATTTATTTATTTGGCTGCACTGGGTCTTAGTTACAGCGTGCACATTCACCCTCCCCCCCCCAAACTTACTTATTTTTAATTGAAGGAAAATTGCTTCACAATACAGTGTTGGCCTCTGCCATGCATCAACATGGGTCAGACATAGGTATACATGCGTCCCCTCCCTCTTAAATCTCCCTCCCATCTCCCACCCTTTCCTACCTCTTTAGGTTGTTACAGAGCCCCGGTTTGAGTTCTCTGAGTCATACAGCAAATTCCCACTGGTTATCTTTGTTACACATGGTAATGTACATGCTTCCAAGTTACTCTTGGAAGAGTAACTCATTTGTCCCACTCTTTCCTTCCTTCCCCTCCACGCAGGATCTTTAGTTGTACCATGTGAGATCGGGTTCCCTGACCAGGGATTGAACCCTGGCCCCCTGCATTGGGAACATAGAGTCTCAGCCACTGGACCACCAGGAAAGTCTCACCCACTTTATCTTCTTAATGATATGAGCAGGTATTTCAGTTTTCTGGCTACGTTTTAACTTTTGAAACTGTATATTTGATCCGAGGTTTCCCTGCCCCTTTGAGGGGCTCTGGGAGGCAGAATTGAATGCTCCAATGAAGACTGTATTGTGTAACTCCAGCATGAAATTTGGCACTTCATCCTCAAGCCTGCCCCCAGAACAACCCCTCAGGAATGTGGACAGGCAGAACAGAGACAGATGGAGCAAATGATGGAATTATTAGTTAAGATTAAAAGCATTTTTGTAGCATAAAAAATTTGGAAATTGTTGAGACACAAAACATATACACAGATCATTTTTTCCAAACACAAGATCAGAACGCTTGGTCTGACACACTCAAAAAGTCTGACAAAAGGAAGAACATTTGAAATCAGCACTTCTCCAAAGAATCTTGTTTGATAGGAGTTTGTACATATAGGTTACAGAGAAGCAGAGACATGGACTGGAAGGCAATGAGCCACGTGTACATCACGTTTGCTTCTCAAATGTTACTATGCTCATAAATCGCCCAGGATGGTGAAAAAAGGCAGATTTTTGCTTTTTCAGGTCTGAAGTAGTGTCTGAGAAGGTGTTTTCTGACAAGCACCCTGATGATTGTGCATTTCTGACATCACACATAGCCAGTGATGATGGCCTGAGGACCACCATTTAGAACCAGCTATCCTATGGGCCATGTCTCATATTTGTCTCCCCAACAGCTGGTACACCAAACATGAAGATTTATTATAAAACTGAATTGTATGCACTTTACATGTACATTAAATTATTTACTTTTCTAAGTAATATTAAAGCATAGGTGTAATCCTGGGTTTCCCTTGTGGCTCAGTTGGTAAAGAATCTGCCTGTAATGCAGGAGATGCCAGTTTGATCCCTGGGTGGGGAAGATCTCTGGAGAAGGAAATTGTAAGCCACTTCAGTATTCTTACCTGGAAAATCCCATAGGTAGATGAGCCTGGTGGGCTACAGTCCATGGGGTCACAAAGAGTCAGACATGACTGAGCAGCTAACATACATACACGCTATCATATTTTACCAATGGGCAAATGTGAGAAGGGGACGACAGGGGATGGGATGGTTGGATGGCATCACTGGCCCAATGGACATGAGTTTGAATAAACTCTGGGAGTTGGTGATGGACACAGAGGCCTGGCGTGCTGAAGTCCACGGGGTCACAAAGAGTTGGACAAGACTGAGCGACTAAACTGAACTGAACTGAAATGTGAGTTCAAGCATTTAGTAATTCAGACCTGTATGAGTGATTCTAAAGATAAACAATCATTACTGGCATGTAGGTTTCAAAACTTGTCAATGCAAGGAGCATCTTTGTTTTCAACTTAATTGTTTGATATGTCAAAATGACATTGGGAAGGTATTATGTTTAAGAGCATTTTATCTGGAGCCAGTCAGGCTGGTCTGAATCCCAACTTCAATCCTTACCAACATTGCAATTTAAGCAAGTTCACTATCCACAGCAAGGCTTAGTGTACTCTGTGAAATGGGAATAATAGCAATTCTTGACTCATGGAGGTGTTATGAAGATTAAATGACTTACTATTTGTAAAACACTCAAAATAGGACTCGTGATACATTTTATGACAAAGTGTGGATTACGTGGTGAGCCCAATAAGGAGCTAAGGATGTTTTATCCAGACTGGCATAGGCAATGCTTTGAAGAGTGTAACTTTTCTTGGAAATATGTCCTGGAATTTCTCATGGCTTACAGTTACTGGATGACTTTGTCCTATAAGAAAACTGTACCTTTCTATTCCAGTGCCCCAAATCAAAGTGAGGTCATCTCCATTTGAAAAGTAAACTAGTTTTCTTTCACTGGATATTTATAAGTGCACTCAGAACAGGATTACACGTACTGTCAAAAGTGAGATGAAAATTCTCTCAGAAACTCTTTTTGAGAATATAGCACATAGTTGCTTAAGGATCTCTCTAATACTTCCCACAACCTTACCTCACATTTTTTTAGAACAAGTTGTACATACCAAGTTTTCCCTCCTAAGACTTTTGCCTCTGGCAAGAGGCACATTGTACATTTCCACCCACTGCCTTTTAATGACATGCAGAGAACAATGATTCACCCCAGTCAACATTCTAATATTATTGAAATATCTCCCTTAGTCCCCAACACAATTTTCAAAACATATGAGTCAATAAGAACAAAGGGCATCAAACTGTCTTTGCTAAGTCATTTTCTGTTCCTCTCCTTCTGCCTAAATTCCCTCTGATCTGTAGTTTACTGGCCAGCAAGAAGACAAATGATATTCCTAGTTAATTAATCAAAAATCAACCCCCTGTTATTTAGTAATATCCGCAACTGTGCTTACAGATTAGCCACATTTAAGCCTATTTCATTGGTCTTTTATAGATTCAATTGTACTTTAGTTACACTCAAAGAGTGACATTAAATCTATTTCACCCCAGATTTTCACTTAATCTAATAAGTTTGGGCCTCATATGGAAATGATCACATCATTCACGAGGTACTGTAAGAATGTAGGATATGAAGCTGGACGATCCAAAATGATGCTGACCAGTGGGCCTTGATTCTTTGATGTCTGGCTTTTGAAAATGGAAACAAGTCAGGAGGAACATTTCAAAAGGACTGCAGCAAACTCAGCTTCCTTGAATTAGCCACTCAGTACCAGGGGAAATAGTCTTCCTGCCTCCTGCTGCTAATCAGCTTGTGCCCCAGGCTTAAGGGCGTTTTAATATTTTAACACTCCTCTTTTGGCTTACAGCCCTGCAGATTTTTAATAGAAGGCTAAAGTTAACAATTAATTAGCACAGTCACACAGCAGTGAAAGGGATTTGGACTACTCTGAAAGAAAAGCTGATGGAAGCAAGTAAAACATTGGAGAACTGGGTTCTGATGTGACCGCTGTATTCCTGTTCCATGGACCTTTGATTCCTTCTGCCTTTGTGATAGGGCTTTGGCAAGTCAGGTTAAGAATTTGCTTGCTGGCTGGCTTTCTCGTTTTTCTTCCCTCTTTCCTCCTCCCTTCTTTCTTTCCTTCCTTTCTTCTTTCTTTCCCCTTCTCTCTCCTTTCTCTCTCTTTCTAAATGATATGTTTTTTTCTCTATTAGTATTTTATGCCAGTAAAAATAGAATAGGATTTTCTATCAACACTCTAATCACAATTCACAATTCACTGTAAACAATTCACTTTTTGAGGCAAAGGACTTTAATCTGAAAATGAAGGAGTCAAATTAGTCTCTGAGGACCCTTTCACTCTGAAAAGTGTTATTCAGAGTACATGGAGCACAAGGACAAATGTGATGTTTGTTGACATTTGACAGATATTCAGTGGGGACCATATTAAGTAGGATATAACAATCTACCCCTCCCCAATTGCAGCCTGTTGCTTTTGCTATATAGAAAACAATTGATGTTTAATTGCTAAGTTGTGACTGATTTTTTTGTGACCTCATAGACAGCAAGGAGCTTAAACCAGTCAATCCTAAAGGAAATCAATCCTGAATATTCTTTAGAAAGACAGATGCTGAAGCTGAAACTCCAAAACTTTGGCCATATAATGTGAAGAGCTGACACATTAAAAAGAGTCTGATCCTGGGAAAGATTGAGGGCAGGAGGAGAAGGGGGCGACAGAGGACGAGATGGCTGGAAGGCATCACTGACTCCATGGACATGAGTTTGAGCAATTTCCAGGAGATGATGAAGGACAGGGAAGCCTGACGTGCTACAGTCCATGAAGCTACAGAGAGTTGGAAGACTGAGGGACTGAAAAACAAGGTGGACTGTAACCATCCAGGCTCCTTTATCCATAGGATTTCCCAGGCAAGAATACTGCAGTATGTTGCCGTTTCCTTTTCCAGGGGATCTTCCCAACCCAGGGATCAAACCCATATCTCCTGCATTTCAGGTGGATCCTTTACCACTGAGCAACCAGGAAAGCCTCCATAGATAAGAATAGTGAGGAGTGTAGCTGAATTGATTAAAGCCTGAGCACATACCCTAACAGTGTTTGAGAATTCTGCTTGACTACCATGCAGCCTGTCATTCATTCATTTATTCACTGTGATTCATCAGCCCTGTTACATGCTGGTATCTATAACATGTGCCGGAAATGTAGAGGTGAATTGAACATTATTACAAGTGCATTCGATAGCATTTTTCAAGGAAATTTGGGTTAGAGTTATTCTGGCAACTCTCCTGATTCTTTTTTCAGTCTTCATAACTCTATCAGTTCAGTTCAGTTCAGTTCAGACACTCAGTCGTGTCCAACTCTTTGCACCCCATGAACCGCAGCATGCCAGGCCTCCCTGTCCATCACTAACTCCCGGAGTTCACCCAAATCCATGTCAATTGAGTCGGTGATGCCATCCAGCCATCTCCTCCTGTGTTGTCCCCTTCTCCTCCTGCCTTCAATTTCCCAGAATTAGGGTCTTTTCAAATGAGTCAGCTCTTCTCATCAGGTGGCCAAAGTATTGGAGTTTCAGCTTCAGCATCAGCCCTTCCAATGAGCACCCAGGACTGATCTCCTTTAGAATGGACTGGTTGGATCTCCTTGCAGTCCAAGGGACTCCCAAGAGTCTTCTCCAACACCACAGTTCAAAAGCATCAATTCTTTGGTGCTCAGCTTTCATTATACTCCAACTCTCATATCCATACATGATCACTGGAAAAACTATAGTCTTGACTAGACAGATCTTTGTTGGCAAAATAATGTCTCGGCTTTTAAATATGCTGTCTAGGTTGGTCATAACTTTCCTTCCAAGGGAAAAGTGTCTTTTAATTTCATGGTTGCAATCACCATCTGCAGTGATTTTGGAGCCCAGAAAAATAAAGTCAGCCACTGTTTCCATTGTTTCTCCATCTATTTCCCATGAAGTGATGGGACTGGATGCCATGATCTTAGTTTTCTGAACGTTGAGCTTTAAGCCAAAATTTTCACTCTCCTCTTTCACTTTCATCAAAAGGCTCTTTAGTTTTTCTTCCCTACCTGTCATAAGGGTGGTGTCATCTGCATATCTGAGGTGATTGATATTTCTCCTGGCAATCTTGACTCCAGTTTGTGCTTCATTCAGCCCAGTGTTTCTCATGATGTACACTGCATAGAAGTTAAGCAAGGTGACAATATACAGCCTTGACATATTCATTTTCCTATTTGGAACCAGTCTGCTATTCCATGTCCAGTTCCAACTGTTGCTTCCTTACCTGCATACAGATTTCTCAAGAGGCAGGTCAGGTGGCCTGGTATTCCCATCTCTTTCAGAATTTTCCACAGTTTATTGTGATCCACACAGTCAAAGGCTTTGGCATTGTCAATAAAGCAGAAACAGATGTTTTTCTGGAACTCTCTGCTTTTCCAATGATCCAGTAGATTTTGGCAATTTGATCTCTGATTCCTCTGCCTTTTCTAAAACCAGCTTGAACATCTAGAAGTTCATGGTTCATGTATTGCTGAAGCCTGGCTTGGAGAATTTTAAGCATCACATTACTAGCATGTGAGATGAATGCAATTGTGCAGTAGTTTGAGCATTCTTTGGCATTGCCTTTCTTTGGGATTGAAATGAAAACTGACCTTTTCCAATCCTGTGGCCACTGCTGAGTTTTCCAAATTTGCTGGCATATTGAGTGTAGCACTTTCACAGCATCATATTTCAGGATTTGAAATAGCTCCACTGGAATTCCATCACCTCCACTAGCTTTGTTCATAGTGATGCTTTCTAAGGCCCACTTGACTTCACATTCCNCATTATACTCCAACTCTCATATCCATACATGATCACTGGAAAAACTATAGTCTTGACTAGACAGATCTTTGTTGGCAAAATAATGTCTCGGCTTTTAAATATGCTGTCTAGGTTGGTCATAACTTTCCTTCCAAGGGAAAAGTGTCTTTTAATTTCATGGTTGCAATCACCATCTGCAGTGATTTTGGAGCCCAGAAAAATAAAGTCAGCCACTGTTTCCATTGTTTCTCCATCTATTTCCCATGAAGTGATGGGACTGGATGCCATGATCTTAGTTTTCTGAACGTTGAGCTTTAAGCCAAAATTTTCACTCTCCTCTTTCACTTTCATCAAAAGGCTCTTTAGTTTTTCTTCCCTACCTGTCATAAGGGTGGTGTCATCTGCATATCTGAGGTGATTGATATTTCTCCTGGCAATCTTGACTCCAGTTTGTGCTTCATTCAGCCCAGTGTTTCTCATGATGTACACTGCATAGAAGTTAAGCAAGGTGACAATATACAGCCTTGACATATTCATTTTCCTATTTGGAACCAGTCTGCTATTCCATGTCCAGTTCCAACTGTTGCTTCCTTACCTGCATACAGATTTCTCAAGAGGCAGGTCAGGTGGCCTGGTATTCCCATCTCTTTCAGAATTTTCCACAGTTTATTGTGATCCACACAGTCAAAGGCTTTGGCATTGTCAATAAAGCAGAAACAGATGTTTTTCTGGAACTCTCTGCTTTTCCAATGATCCAGTAGATTTTGGCAATTTGATCTCTGATTCCTCTGCCTTTTCTAAAACCAGCTTGAACATCTAGAAGTTCATGGTTCATGTATTGCTGAAGCCTGGCTTGGAGAATTTTAAGCATCACATTACTAGCATGTGAGATGAATGCAATTGTGCAGTAGTTTGAGCATTCTTTGGCATTGCCTTTCTTTGGGATTGAAATGAAAACTGACCTTTTCCAATCCTGTGGCCACTGCTGAGTTTTCCAAATTTGCTGGCATATTGAGTGTAGCACTTTCACAGCATCATATTTCAGGATTTGAAATAGCTCCACTGGAATTCCATCACCTCCACTAGCTTTGTTCATAGTGATGCTTTCTAAGGCCCACTTGACTTCACATTCCAGGATGTCTGACTCTAGGTGAGTGATCACATCATCATGATTATGTTGGTCATGATGCTCTTTTTTGTACAGTTCTTCTGTGTATTCTTGTCACCACTTCTTAATATCTTCTGCTTCTGTTAGGTCCCTACTATTTTTGTCCTTTATCGAGCCCAATTTTGCATGAAATGTTCCCTTGGTGTCTCTAATTTTCTTGAAGAGATTCCCCAGTCTTTCCTATTCTGTTGTTTTCCTCTATTTCTTTGCATTGATTGCTGAGNCTATTTCACCCCAGATTTTCACTTAATCTAATAAGTTTGGGCCTCATATGGAAATGATCACATCATTCACGAGGTACTGTAAGAATGTAGGATATGAAGCTGGACGATCCAAAATGATGCTGACCAGTGGGCCTTGATTCTTTGATGTCTGGCTTTTGAAAATGGAAACAAGTCAGAAGGAACATTTCAAAAGGACTGCAGCAAACTCAGCTTCCTTGAATTAGCCACTCAGTACCAGGGGAAATAGTCTTCCTGCCTCCTGCTGCTAATCAGCTTGTGCCCCAGGCTTAAGGGCGTTTTAATATTTTAACACTCCTCTTTTGGCTTACAGCCCTGCAGATTTTTAATAGAAGGCTAAAGTTAACAATTAATTAGCACAGTCACACAGCAGTGAAAGGGATTTGGACTACTCTGAAAGAAAAGCTGATGGAAGCAAGTAAAACATTGGAGAACTGGGTTCTGATGTGACCGCTGTATTCCTGTTCCATGGACCTTTGATTCCTTCTGCCTTTGTGATAGGGCTTTGGCAAGTCAGGTTAAGAATTTGCTTGCTGGCTGGCTTTCTCGTTTTTCTTCCCTCTTTCCTCCTCCCTTCTTTCTTTCCTTCCTTTCTTCTTTCTTTCCCCTTCTCTCTCCTTTCTCTCTCTTTCTAAATGATATGTTTTTTTCTCTATTAGTATTTTATGCCAGTAAAAATAGAATAGGATTTTCTATCAACACTCTAATCACAATTCACAATTCACTGTAAACAATTCACTTTTTGAGGCAAAGGACTTTAATCTGAAAATGAAGGAGTCAAATTAGTCTCTGAGGACCCTTTCACTCTGAAAAGTGTTATTCAGAGTACATGGAGCACAAGGACAAATGTGATGTTTGTTGACATTTGACAGATATTCAGTGGGGACCATATTAAGTAGGATATAACAATCTACCCCTCCCCAATTGCAGCCTGTTGCTTTTGCTATATAGAAAACAATTGATGTTTAATTGCTAAGTTGTGACTGATTTTTTTGTGACCTCATAGACAGCAAGGAGCTTAAACCAGTCAATCCTAAAGGAAATCAATCCTGAATATTCTTTAGAAAGACAGATGCTGAAGCTGAAACTCCAAAACTTTGGCCATATAATGTGAAGAGCTGACACATTAAAAAGAGTCTGATCCTGGGAAAGATTGAGGGCAGGAGGAGAAGGGGGCGACAGAGGACGAGATGGCTGGAAGGCATCACTGACTCCATGGACATGAGTTTGAGCAATTTCCAGGAGATGATGAAGGACAGGGAAGCCTGACGTGCTACAGTCCATGAAGCTACAGAGAGTTGGAAGACTGAGGGACTGAAAAACAAGGTGGACTGTAACCATCCAGGCTCCTTTATCCATAGGATTTCCCAGGCAAGAATACTGCAGTATGTTGCCGTTTCCTTTTCCAGGGGATCTTCCCAACCCAGGGATCAAACCCATATCTCCTGCATTTCAGGTGGATCCTTTACCACTGAGCAACCAGGAAAGCCTCCATAGATAAGAATAGTGAGGAGTGTAGCTGAATTGATTAAAGCCTGAGCACATACCCTAACAGTGTTTGAGAATTCTGCTTGACTACCATGCAGCCTGTCATTCATTCATTTATTCACTGTGATTCATCAGCCCTGTTACATGCTGGTATCTATAACATGTGCCGGAAATGTAGAGGTGAATTGAACATTATTACAAGTGCATTCGATAGCATTTTTCAAGGAAATTTGGGTTAGAGTTATTCTGGCAACTCTCCTGATTCTTTTTTCAGTCTTCATAACTCTATCAGTTCAGTTCAGTTCAGTTCAGACACTCAGTCGTGTCCAACTCTTTGCACCCCATGAACCGCAGCATGCCAGGCCTCCCTGTCCATCACTAACTCCCGGAGTTCACCCAAATCCATGTCAATTGAGTCGGTGATGCCATCCAGCCATCTCCTCCTGTGTTGTCCCCTTCTCCTCCTGCCTTCAATTTCCCAGAATTAGGGTCTTTTCAAATGAGTCAGCTCTTCTCATCAGGTGGCCAAAGTATTGGAGTTTCAGCTTCAGCATCAGCCCTTCCAATGAGCACCCAGGACTGATCTCCTTTAGAATGGACTGGTTGGATCTCCTTGCAGTCCAAGGGACTCCCAAGAGTCTTCTCCAACACCACAGTTCAAAAGCATCAATTCTTTGGTGCTCAGCTTTCATTATACTCCAACTCTCATATCCATACATGATCACTGGAAAAACTATAGTCTTGACTAGACAGATCTTTGTTGGCAAAATAATGTCTCGGCTTTTAAATATGCTGTCTAGGTTGGTCATAACTTTCCTTCCAAGGGAAAAGTGTCTTTTAATTTCATGGTTGCAATCACCATCTGCAGTGATTTTGGAGCCCAGAAAAATAAAGTCAGCCACTGTTTCCATTGTTTCTCCATCTATTTCCCATGAAGTGATGGGACTGGATGCCATGATCTTAGTTTTCTGAACGTTGAGCTTTAAGCCAAAATTTTCACTCTCCTCTTTCACTTTCATCAAAAGGCTCTTTAGTTTTTCTTCCCTACCTGTCATAAGGGTGGTGTCATCTGCATATCTGAGGTGATTGATATTTCTCCTGGCAATCTTGACTCCAGTTTGTGCTTCATTCAGCCCAGTGTTTCTCATGATGTACACTGCATAGAAGTTAAGCAAGGTGACAATATACAGCCTTGACATATTCATTTTCCTATTTGGAACCAGTCTGCTATTCCATGTCCAGTTCCAACTGTTGCTTCCTTACCTGCATACAGATTTCTCAAGAGGCAGGTCAGGTGGCCTGGTATTCCCATCTCTTTCAGAATTTTCCACAGTTTATTGTGATCCACACAGTCAAAGGCTTTGGCATTGTCAATAAAGCAGAAACAGATGTTTTTCTGGAACTCTCTGCTTTTCCAATGATCCAGTAGATTTTGGCAATTTGATCTCTGATTCCTCTGCCTTTTCTAAAACCAGCTTGAACATCTAGAAGTTCATGGTTCATGTATTGCTGAAGCCTGGCTTGGAGAATTTTAAGCATCACATTACTAGCATGTGAGATGAATGCAATTGTGCAGTAGTTTGAGCATTCTTTGGCATTGCCTTTCTTTGGGATTGAAATGAAAACTGACCTTTTCCAATCCTGTGGCCACTGCTGAGTTTTCCAAATTTGCTGGCATATTGAGTGTAGCACTTTCACAGCATCATATTTCAGGATTTGAAATAGCTCCACTGGAATTCCATCACCTCCACTAGCTTTGTTCATAGTGATGCTTTCTAAGGCCCACTTGACTTCACATTCCAGGATGTCTGACTCTAGGTGAGTGATCACATCATCATGATTATGTTGGTCATGATGCTCTTTTTTGTACAGTTCTTCTGTGTATTCTTGTCACCACTTCTTAATATCTTCTGCTTCTGTTAGGTCCCTACTATTTTTGTCCTTTATCGAGCCCAATTTTGCATGAAATGTTCCCTTGGTGTCTCTAATTTTCTTGAAGAGATTCCCCAGTCTTTCCTATTCTGTTGTTTTCCTCTATTTCTTTGCATTGATTGCTGAGGAAGGCTTTCTTATCTCTCCTTGCTATTCTTTGGAACTCTGCATTCAGATACTTATATCTTTCCTTTTCTCCTTTGTTTTCACCTCCCTTCTTTTCACAGCTATTTGTAAAGCCTCCTGGGACAGCCATTTTGCTTTTTTGCATTTCTCTTTCTTAAATAACTATACTGTGAGTATAAAAAAGTTATATTGCGTAGAATTTTGCACCTAAAATTTTTAGGAGTAAAATGACTTGAAAGATAGAACAGGAAAAATTGGTCTTTCCATCTTTTTATCTCCCAAGCACCAAGAAAAGCCTAAGATATTTGTCAAACTAGTGAATATTTCTCAACATTATGTGCTAGTTACTGGGTTATTGTTTGATTATTTTTTTTTCTTTTGGTAAACTGGAACTTACCACGTGGTGCTTGTGGTAAAGAATCTACTTGCCAGTGTAGGAGACAGAAGACAAATGGGTTCAATCCTTGGGTGAGGAAGATCCCCTGCAGGAGTAGTGGCAACCCATTCCAGTATTCTTGCCTGGAAAGTTCCACAGACAGAGGAGCCCTGCAGGCTACAGTACATGAGGTCCCAAAAGAGTCAGACATGACTGAGTACACTTGGTAAAATACACTGAGGTAGAATTTACATATAATACATAAAATAAATCGTACATATTTTAAATATAAAATTTGATGATATTTGAGAAATGTTTCCCCATGTTGATGATATTTGAGAATTGATGCTTTTGAACTGTGGTGTTGGAGAAGACTCTTGAGAGTCCCTTGGACTTCAAGGAGACCCAACCAGTCCATCCTAAAGGAGATCAGTCCTGGGTGTTCACTGGAAGGACTGATGCTAAAGCTGAAGCTCCAATACTTTGGCCACCTGATGCAAAGAGCTGACCCTGATGCTGGGAAAGATTGAAGGTGGGAGGAGAAGGGACGACAGAGGATGAGATGGTTGGAATATATCAGTGATTCAATGGACATGAATTTGCGCAAGCTCTAGGAGATGGTGATAGAGAGGGAAGCCTGGTTTGCTATAGTCCATAGGGTCAAAAAGAGTCAGACATGATTGAGTGACTAAACAACAGCAAGAGATATTCAACCTCTTTCCATGTCCTTAATAACCACTTACATAATTTATTTTGTGAAGCGTCTTTACAAAACAAACTTTTGAATTGTAAGAGTTCTTATATATTCTGGCTACAAAGTTCATGTGAGATATATATTTCTATTTTAATTTGTGTCCTGCCTTTCTACTTTCTTAATGGTCTTTTGAGGAGCAGGAGCAAACTTTTATTTTTTTAATGGAAAGTTTTCCTTCTTTTTCTTTTCTTTGTTTTGAAGATTTATTTATGTGCAGCTGTGCTGGGTTTTTGCTGCTGTGTGTGGACTTTCTCTAGCAGTGGTGGGCATGGGCAAATCTTAGCTGCAGTGCCCAGGTTTTCCATGAAGGTGGCTTCTCTTGCTGCGGAGTGCAGGCTCTAATGTGCACGAGCTTCCGTAGTTGCAGCACATGGGCCGAGTAGCTGCAGCTTGTGGGCTGTAGATCATAGGTTCAACAGTTGTGGCGCCCAGGCTTAGTTGTCCCTCTCTATGGGGGATCTTAGTTCCCAGAGCAGGGATTGAACACTTGTCCCCTGCATTAGTGGCTGAGTTTTCAACAACTGGACCACCAAGGAAGTCCCAGATTTTTGCTTCTAACAAAGCCTAATTTATGAATTTTTATTTTATGTTTAGTGATTTTCATGTCTATGTATATATGCCTTTATCTTGCAAGAGATTTTTGATTGTTGTTTTCTTTCAGGAGCTTTAAAGTTTTTCCTTTTCCTTTAGATCTATGGTTCACCTTGAATTAATCTTTGTGTACGTGTGAGGTTCTTATTTTCCTTGATAAACATTCAATAGTATCAGCATTTGTTGAGATTTTTCTTTTCCCATTGAATGGCTTTGATACATTTGTCAAAATCAATTCGTCATATACGTGTGAATCTATTTCTGGACTCTTGATTTTATTCCATTAATATAATTGTATGTCGTTGCTTAGTTGCTAAGTTGTGCCCGACTCTTTGGACTGCAGCACGCCAGGCCTCCCTGTCCATCACCAATTCCTGAAGGTTGCTCAAACTCATGTCTATTGACTCGGTGATGCCATCCAACCATCTCATCCTCTCTCATGCCCTTCTCCTCCCACCTTCAATATTTCCCAGCATCAGGGTCTTTTCAAATGAGTCAGCTCTTTGCATCAGGTGGCCAAAGTATTGGAATTTCAGCTTCAGCATCAGTGCTTCCATTGAATGCTCAGGACTGATTTCCTTTAGGATGGTGTTTAGTATAACCTAGTTATAACTATTTAGTTAAAACTATAAATATTTATAAATATTTAGCTATAAATATTTCTTATATGCACTTTATCAGACTGAGAAAGCTTTTCTGATTTTGTTGAGAATTTTATTATGAATAAATGACTATACAATTTTGCTAGGAGTTGATCAACTTTACTGTTCTTTTTAAAGAACCAGTGTTTATTTTTATTTATTTTCTCTATCTTTTTTCTTTTCTCTGCCTTCAGTCTTTCCCAGAATCAGGGTCTTTTCCAATAATTTGGTTCTTCGAATCAGGTGGCCAAAGGATTGGAGCTTCAGCCTCAGCATCAATCCTTCCAATGAATAGTCAGGATTGATTTCCTTTAGGATGTAGTGGTTGGATCTCCTTGCTGTTCAAGGGACTCTCAAGAGTCTTCTCCAATACCACAGTTCAAAAGCATCAATTCTTCAGCCCTCAGTCTTCTTTATGGTCCAACACTCACATCCATACATGACTACTAGAAAAGCCACAGCTTTGACTAGACAGACCTTTGTTGGCAAAGTAATGCCTCTGCTTTTTATTATGCTGTCTAGGTTCGTCATAGTTTTTCTTTCAAGGAACCAGCATCTTTTAATTTTGTTTTAATTTCCTTAATGGTCTTTAATTCCCTTAAAAGAGAAATGTCCTACTAAAATATAAGCTCCATGAGGACATACATTTTATCATGTTGTTATGCTAGTGAAATTTTTAATACTACAAATTGTAAGAACTTAATGTACAAATCAAACCTATAGTCTTCATATTCTAACTTCATTTTAAGATCTTGCATTGATATTAATTTTTCATTGGTAAATAACATTCAAATACTTAGACAATACAATCTTCATATACCTATACTCTTTTCTCTATATAATAAGTAGGCATCAGTTAATATGACCAAAAAAGGAATGCACAAAAATCTTTCCATTTTATTAATATTAATTTTTTTTAAGAAATGCAAAATAAAGAGTGTGATGAAAATGAAAAGAAAAAAAAGAACTGCCAGGCTGATATTAAACATTCAATAAGTATTTGTGCCTAAGTGATTGAACTAATATAACTAACTTTGATCTTTGATTCTACTTAAGTTAAAAATGACCAGTAATTGAATTTCCTTAGCCTTTTCTTTGACTATTATTTCTAAAAGATATAGTTGTTCAAGAAAAAAAAAGATTCAATGACCAAAAATTGTGGAAAACACTGTCTTAATCACCTCCTCTTGGAAATTAATAATACAAATGATCATATAAAAGTTTTGAAAAGCCCACAGCAAAGAAATCTACTATAAAGAGAAGGAAGTCAAATTCTTTATCTGCAAAAAATTTATTGTTTAGAAAGGAGATAGGAAAAAAAAAGTAGAAATTACTATAGACTATAGAAAGCACAGTAGAACAAGGGAGAAGAAGCAGTGTTCAGAGAGTTACATAGCAGTTTCAAGAATGCTGAAATCACTTTTAGTTGAGATAGGGTAGGGGGATTTCATAAACAAAATGACCTTTCAACTGTCCCTTGAAGATGGGTAGGAAGGTGTGGGTTGTAGAGGACATACTAGGCAGAAGGAGTAACATGAGTGATGCCATGGAGTCAGAAACATGTGTTAAATTCACCAAGAGAATAGGGCAGTAGCGAGAAATGAAACTGGACAAATGTTTTGGAGACATCTTGTGAAGATTTTGAACATAAGTTATGATGCATTTGTACAACCCTTGGTCAAATCCCTTGGACCACCAACAGTTTCTGAAAATGGGAGTTAAGATTGGAATGCTGTGCTGCTAAGCTTTCTACAAACAATTCTGTCTTGCTAGAAGATTAATTTACCTCATTTACCAGTATCTGTTTTTCATATTATTAGCAAAACTTTCCATTATGTTTCCCTGGGAAATAATGGTAAAGCACGTAAGTGCATTCTTCAGTTTTAATCTCCCTACCAGTACAATATACATTCACTCTTCATTGTGTGTGTTCATTGGAAACGTTTCTCTATTTTATTATTTTCATTTCTATTCTATCTCCATCAGCTTGCCTCATTCAAATATACATTTGAATTCAAATATACTAGTTTGCTATTGTTTTTAATGTAGAGAAAATATGTCATCTTTGTGCTTGCAGTTTTTTCAAATCATTGAATATATTTTAGTTTAAGAGAAAACAAATACAGAGCTACCCTTCCCCATAATTCAAGTCATTGATAAAATGGTGCCTTTCATTTGTTTCTCTGAGTTAATCAAACACTGTACTAAGATCTTTCCATAACACTGTTTATTTTCCTTCATAGATATAGTATAATCTTTCAAGTTTAGACATTATGTTGCCTTGAGAAACACATAATTTCAGAGAGTTTCAATGTTATATTTAAAGCAAGAATTTAAACAATCAGCTGAAGTTGAATCTCCAATATTTCCTCAGTGTAAAAGACCCTGACGCTGGCAAAGATTGACAGCAAAAGGAGAAGAGGGCAACAGAGGATGAGACAATTAGATAGCATCACTAACCCAATGGACATGAATCTGAGCAAACTCTGGGAGATAGTGGAGGACAGAGGGGGCTGGCATGCTGCAGTCCATATTGTTGCAAAGAGCCAGACAGGACTTAGTGACTGAACAAAAACAACAGCAAAATAAATAATCATGTGTTTGGTTTAATTGAAAATAATTTCATTCTATTATTATCTCTATCTCTAAGACATCCATTAATTTCTCTGCAAGTGTATCACTAAAGAGATAAGTAAATATTACTGAGTCACTGGAGAGAAAAATATTTTATATATTTTTATTTTATGTGTATATTTTATTCTATTACATACACAAATATAATAAAAAAGTTTTATTTTAAAAAACTATATTTATTCATTTTTTAATGACAATTACAGAGAAATTAATGAATACAGTTTAATGTTACTTTAAGGATGTTTACTTCTTGGATTGCTAGAAAAGTTCACTCAAGAAAAACATGATCTTAAAATTGACACTGAAAAATCTCAAAAATATCATTGCAAATGTTTTGAAAATTGTGGCTTAAGTTGCATCAGTTCCGTTCAGTCACTCAGTCATGTCCGACTCTTTGTGACCCCATGAATCGCAGCACCCCAGGCCTCCCTATTCATCATCATCTCTCGGAGTTCACTCAGAGTTGCATAAGTTGTGCAGAAGAATAGTGCAGACAACAATTTTTGGAGAAAATTTGAAATTTAGATTCTTATAGAGTAGGAGCATTTTGTGAGTATTTATTTGAATCAGTTACTATACCTAAATAAATGAGACTAGAAAAGTTTATTTATAGCTGCTGCTGCTACTGCTAAGTCGCTTCAGTCGTGTCTGACTCTATGTGATCCCATAGACTGCAGCTTACCAGGATCCCCCGTCCCTGGGATTCTCCAGGCAGGAACACTGGAATGGGTTGCCATTTCCTTCTCCATATTCATAGCATTTTTACCCATATAGTAAATATAAGATATTCTTGAAATAACATATGTTTTCTTATAATCCCAAATCATCTACCTTCATTTAGTGAATTACTTAATGTTTACAAATGTGTGCTTTCCCTAACTATATGAGAATATATTTATTCAGATTTTACACTGTGTATTCTATTTTAATATAAAAGCATGAAATTGTATTTTTTATTTCTTGCCAGTTTTATAAGTAAAAATTAGTGTCAAGTTTCCTAGAAGTAGACATATATATCTTTATTTAGCTATTTTTTATTCTTCAGAGATAATTCATAATTTAATTAATTGAATCATTTAATAATGGTGGTGTTGGAATTCCAGTTGAGCTATTTCAAATCTTGAAAGATGATGCTTTGAAAGTGCTGAACTCAATATGTCAGCAACTTTGGAAAACTCAGTAGTGGCCACAGGACTGGAAAAGGTCAATTTTCATTCCAATCCCTAAGAAAGGTAATGCCAAAGAATGCTCAAAACACTGCACAATTGCACTCATCTCATATGCTAGTAAAGTAATGCTCAAAATTCTCCAGCCAGGCTTCAGCAATGCATGAACTGTGAACTTTCAGATGTTCAAACTGGTTTCAGAAAAGGCAGAGGAACCAGAGATCAAATTATCAACATCTGCTGCATCATGGAAAAAGCAAGAGAGTTCCAGAAAAACATCTATTTCTGCTTTATCGACTATGCCAAAGCCTTTGACTGTGTGGATCACAATAATCTGTGGACAATTCTGAAAGAGATGGGAATACCAGACCACCTGACCTGCCTCCTGAGAAATCTGTGTGCAGGTCAGGAAGCAACAGTTAGAACTGGACATGGAACAACAGACTGGTTTCAAATAGAAAAAGGAGTATGTCAAGGCCGTATATGGTCACCCTGTTTATTTAACTTATATGCAGAGTACAGCATGAGAAACGCTGGGCTTGAAGAAGCACAAGCTGGNTAGACTGGTTTCAAATAGAAAAAGGAGTATGTCAAGGCCGTATATGGTCACCCTGTTTATTTAACTTATATGCAGAGTACAGCATGAGAAACGCTGGGCTTGAAGAAGCACAAGCTGGAATCAAGATTGCCAGGAGAAATCTCAATAACCTCAGAAATGCAGATGACACCATCCTCATGGCAGAAAGTGAAGAGGAACTAAAAAAGCCTCTTGATGAAAGTGAAAGTGGAGAGTGNTATCTTTATCAATTAGAGATTTGTCTTTAATTTTGTAATTGTGGCCATTCTCAGGAGTGCTTGTAAATCATAAAGTATCCTTGATTAGATATGATATAAATTTAGATTTCACAGCCACACAAATGGGTTTGAAAAGGCTTTCTCAAGGCTTACTTGATTTCTAAAATCCACATATTGTGTTACTGAATGTGTAATCCATACAGAGGTTGAGAGTCCAAATCAATATGCATGAAAATGGTATTTGAATATGAAACACTAGCTGTGTTGACAAGAGTTTTATGCTCATGTGTTGTGGTAAGTTGCTACTGAAGACAATCTTTTATTTCTGTGACATATATTCATGTGTAAATTGACTCTTTTCTTGGACTAATAAAAAGGACAAACGTTGCTATCCACGTTTACCATTAGAAGGGGGGGGGTCTTTCATAAATTGTGAAAAATTGTTTCAAGGACTTATTTTTACCTTTATTTTATTTCTTAAAATATATTTTATATTTTAGAATATTCTGTTTTAGATTCACAGAGAATAATGACCAAAATGTACAGTGAGTTTTCATATAGTTCCTAACCTTCACAAACTTTTTAATAGTTAACTTCTATTTTTAAATATTTTAAGATTCATAAGAAGTTGTGTCATTTTTTTAAGATATAAGCAGCATCATGTGATATTTGTGCTTCTCTTTCTGAATTACTTTACAAAGACTTCTTTGAAGACACCAAAGGCACAATTCATGAAGGAAAATTTGACAAATTAGATTTCATCAAGACTAAAAAACTTCCTTGAATCTACAAATACAATAAAATTTCATATACACCAGTGTTTTAAAAATGCACGTGAAAACTGATGAAACAAGGGAAGCTCTTGAGTTAGTATCATTATATCAACATCAATGTCCTTGTTTTAATAATGTACTATGGATATCATCTACGTTGCTGCAAATGGCATTATTTTGTTCTTTTTATGGCTGAGTAATATTCCACTGTACATATGTGCCACATCTTCTTTATCCTTTCCTCTGTTCAAAGACATTTAAGTTGCTTCCCTGTCCTAACTACTGTAAGTGGTGCTGCAGAGAACACTGGTGTGCATATATCTTTTAAATTGTGCTTTTCTCTGGATATATGCCCAGAGTAGGACTGATGCCTCATGGGGTAGCTCTACTTTTAGTTTTTTAGGGAGCCTCCATAATGTTCTCCTTAGGGGCTGTGCAAACTCTCCAACAGTGTAGGAGATTTCACTTTTCTCCACACTGTCTCCAGCATTTATTGTTTGCAGATTTTTTGATGATGACCATACTGTCGAGTGTGAGGTGATACCTTATTATAGTTTTGACTTGTATTTCTCTAATAATTACTGTTGTTGTAAAAAACTAGAGCGTTCTCAAGTACCTTTCACCCAGTTTTTTTCAATGGTAATATCTTATATAATCATATCCATAGCACATTATTAAAACAAGGACACTGATGTTGATACAGTGATGCTAACTCAAGAGCTTCCCTTGTTTCATCAGTTTTCACATGCATTTTTTAAACATTGGTGTATATGAAATTTTATTGTATTTGTAGATTCAAGGAAGTTTTTTAGTCTTGATGAAATCTAACTTGTCAAAATTTCCTTCATGAATTGTGCCTTTGGCATCTTCTAAGAAGTCTTTGACTAATCCTTCATATTGAGAGTTTTTCTTAAAAAGTTTTATAGTTTTGTGTTTTAATTTACATCTATGATTCCCTGAGATAATTTTAAATAAGGTATGAGGTTTAAATCAAGTTTCATTATTTTGCCTCTCAAAGTCCAATTGTTCCAGTACTGTTTGTTGAAAATACTATATTCCTCCCATTAATTTGCTTTTGTATCTTTGTCAAATATCGGTTGGTTGCATTTGCCTGATGTTCTGGCGTCTCTATTCTGTTGACTTATGTGTCCATTCTTCTGCCACACTATCTTAATTCAGTTCAGTTCAATTCAGTCACTGAGTCGTGTCCGACTCTGCGATCCCACGAACTGCAGCACACCAGGCCTCCCTGTTCATCACCAAATGCCGGAGTCCACTCAAACCCATGTCCATTGAGTCGGTGATGCCATCCAACCATCTCATCCTCCATCATCCCCTTCTCCTTCTGCCCTCAATCTTTCCCAGCTTCAGGGTCTTTTCAAATGAGTCAGCTCTTAGTTAGCATCAGGTGGCCAAAGTGTTGGAATATAGCTGTGTAAGTCTTAAAATCAGGTAATGTAATATCTCCAACTGTATTCCTCTGTTCAAAATGTGTTTGTCTATTATTATTCCTATTCATTTCTATATAAATTTTACAATAATTTAGTATAGATCTATGAAGACTCATGCTGGAATTTTGATAAGAATTGTGTCTAACCTGTAGATCAATGGGGACTTCCCTGGTGGCTCAGACAGTAAAGCGTCTGTCTACAATGCGGGAGACCCAGATTCGATCCCTGGGTCGGGAAGATCCTCTAGAGAAGGAAATGGCAATCCACTCCAGTACTATTGCCTGGAAAAATCTCATGGACAGAGGAGCTTGGTAATCTACAGTCCATGGGGTCGCAAAGAGTCAGACACGACTGAGCAACTTCACTTTCACTTTGTAGATCAATGTGGGGGAAATTGACATCTTTAATATATTGAGTCTCCCAATTTATGAACAGATATCCCTCCATTTACTTAGGTCTTCTTTGATTTCTTTGATTAACATTTTGTAGATTTAAGCGTACACATCCTGTACATGTTTTGATAGATCTATACTCAAAGATTTTAGAGTGATTATGCATTGCATCGTGTTTTAAATTTCCATTTCCAATTGTTAATTAATTGTTTATAGAGATGTAATTAAATTTTAGTGTTGGTCTTATCCATAGTCATTTTGCTCAACTCACTGACTAGCAATAGAATTTTTTTCTGGAGGTTCCTTATGATTCCCTATGAAGAAAATTAAGTTATCCACAAACAGAAAACTTTAATTTTTGTTTTCCAACCTGTATGACTTTTATTTCCTTGCTTTACATGCATGAACTTTTAATTAAACAAACAAGTTTACTGAACCTTGAAATGAGCAAGACACTAACCTAAATAATAGGGTCAGAAAGATGATAAATATTTGATTGCTATTCTGAAGTAATATAATATTAGAAGAGGTCATAAACATGAGCAGAACTTAATGCAATATGTTCTCTGTCAAAGTGCTAAAATAGAAGTGTAAATAAAAATGTTTGAAGATAATTATTTTGAGGCAACTGGAAGGCTTTACTAAGGAGATAATGTTTAAAGGGTGTATAAGAAGCACAGATGTGTGAAAGTGAATTATGTGTTAAAGGAACAGAAAGCATACAGAATAGAGGTGAGTGAGGAGAATGAGAGAAAATGGTGATAAATAGGTCTAAAAAAATATTCTGGCAAAATTTTGAGGAATCTTTCCTGGAGGCTAAATGCACTTTAGTACTTAACACCCAGGTGCAAACATGCTGCAATATTTTATTTCTTAAAAAAAAAAAAAAATCAGTTCTCTAGCTTCAAGCCCCAAGTTAGTCAAAGGGAAAGTGAATCTCAGACAAGTCTGTGGGCTTCTGCTTACCCCTAGGCTAGAAAACAAGCCGAGAGGTCCAGTGCAGTTTAGAGAGACAGGCTGTCTGGGCTTTAGGCCACATGGCTCACCTTTGATGTACCCTGAGCCCATGTCCACAGGAACTTAAGCTCAAGCACATCTATAGAGACTCCTGCTGGAGTTTTGGTAGAAATTGCGTTAAGTCTCTTGATCAGTTTGGGGAGAACTGACGTCTTTACTATGTTGAGTCTCCTAATTCTTGAACACAGTATGTCTTTTCATTTATTTAGGCCTTCTTTGATTTCTGTGATTAGCGTGTTGAGAATTCTAGCATGCAATCTGTAACAGTATACATCCTCATGATGAGAACAGTGGTGGCACTACTGCTGCTTTTGTGTCAGTCTCCGGCTTATGCAATGCTTCTGATGGCTTTTATATTAGTGTACAGGTCACTCCTCTTGCCCATCCTTTCTAGGCTTCAAAAATAACCAGGGCAATCAGAAGTTCTGGTGTAAAAGCAGAAACTGCAGGACCCTGCTGTCTTCTCCATCTTGGGGGAATTAACCTTTCTTAGATTCAGCCACTCTCCAGTCCAAACACTGTGCTATTTTCTTTCTTCCTCTTGCACAATCCTGCAGGGTATCTTTTCTCTAAGCCCTTAGAAACTGGTCTTTCAGTCCTGAAAGTTAGGGTAGGGAAAACAGCTGCCAGTACCAGTTAGCTTTTTCCTTCCCTCTTACGTCATAATAAAAATAAATTTTCACTATATTCTCTATGGTGCCTGAGGAGCTCATGAAGATTGTTCCCTACAATGTAACCAAGATGGCAAGACCTGACTCAATAAATAGAGACGTCTTCACCAGAATGGGGACTCTAAACAGTGGTGGTTTAGAGTGGTTCTTTTGAAATGTGTTTCCTAGATATTTCCCTCATGGCTCAGAGGTGAAAAAAATCTTCCTGCAATGCAGGAGACCTGGGTTCAATCCTTGGGTGGGAAAGATCCCCTGGAAAAGGGAATGGCTACCCACTCCAGCATTCTTACTTGAAGAATTCCATGGATAGAGGCTATGGCCCATGTAGTCATAAAGAGTAGGACACGACTGAGTGACCAACACTTTCACACTTTTTTAGATACTTCCACAAGTTCATCAATACTTCGTCTTAAGTAAAGCAGGGCAACAACATATGCCTGCAGACCGGCAGTGAAATGCAGGCTTCAGAGTGGCTTTCTTTAGAGTTTTGCTTTAAGGTTAAAAGCTATAAATAAGAATATGAATTCCAGGAAGCAGGCTGACTGACCCTAAACTCTTTACTATTTTAAACCATCCAGTTTAAGCAGACTCAAATTTCATGGTAAAAGTGCATTTAATTGCTTGCCAGTAGAGTTCTTGCCTGGAGAATCCCAGGGACGGGGGAGCCTGGTGGGCTGCCATCTGTGGGGTCCACAGAGTCTGACACGACTGAAGCGACTTAGCAGCAGCAGCAGCAGCAGCAGCAGCAGGGTTTTAGCATGAATATAATTCCTGCTGTTGTACTGCTTTCTTTTAATAAAGTTTCATTTTTTCATCAGAAGACACTGATAGGTTAAAGGAGGTGATAATTAATAGATGAATACTTAATAAGCTCTTCAGTTTGAATTATTTATAAATTGGGAAAAAATGATTATGATGTATAGGAGACTAAAGATAACCAAGCATGATTTAAATCCTCACTCTATTTACTTAATAGTAAGTGACAAAACATCAGTGTGCCCCTCAGATTTATGATTCTTCAATTTCCATTGCTAGTGCAGACCTTAACACCCAATTCTAGACTCACATATATGATTTCCAACCTTCATTCTCACTTGTATATGTCCTGGAAACGTCTCAGTTTTATATATCCAAAACTGAGCTCATCTTTCCCCAAAAAACCCATCTTGATGGAAGACAATCCCATCCTTCCAGGTGACTGGCCAAAACAGTTTTCTCATTCCTAATTCCTCCCACTGCTTCACACACCATGTGCATTCTGCCTCAAACTCCTGTTTGTTCCAACTTCAAACTAGAGTCAACACCTACTGACTCAGCAACTTCATCACCCAAGCCAATAGCATCTCTCAATCAGACTAGTTAGGACGAGGAGCAGCCTCCTATCTAGTCTCTCTGCTTTATCCTTTCTTTTCCACAATTTATTCTCAAGCAGCAACCTAAAATGATCTAAAATTGTAAGTCAGCTCTTGCCATGCTCTCCTTTGCTCAANAGGGCAATCAGAAGTCCTGGTGTAAAAGCAGAAACTGCAGGACCCTGCTGTCTTCTCCATCTTGGGGGAATTAACCTTTCTTAGATTCAGCCACTCTCCAGTCCAAACACTGTGCTATTTTCTTTCTTCCTCTTGCACAATCCTGCAGGGTATCTTTTCTCTAAGCCCTTAGAAACTGGTCTTTCAGTCCTGAAAGTTAGGGTAGGGAAAACAGCTGCCAGTACCAGTTAGCTTTTTCCTTCCCTCTTACGTCATAATAAAAATAAATTTTCACTATATTCTCTATGGTGCCTGAGGAGCTCATGAAGATTGTTCCCTACAATGTAACCAAGATGGCAAGACCTGACTCAATAAATAGAGACGTCTTCACCAGAATGGGGACTCTAAACAGTGGTGGTTTAGAGTGGTTCTTTTGAAATGTGTTTCCTAGATATTTCCCTCATGGCTCAGAGGTGAAAAAAATCTTCCTGCAATGCAGGAGACCTGGGTTCAATCCTTGGGTGGGAAAGATCCCCTGGAAAAGGGAATGGCTACCCACTCCAGCATTCTTACTTGAAGAATTCCATGGATAGAGGCTATGGCCCATGTAGTCATAAAGAGTAGGACACGACTGAGTGACCAACACTTTCACACTTTTTTAGATACTTCCACAAGTTCATCAATACTTCGTCTTAAGTAAAGCAGGGCAACAACATATGCCTGCAGACCGGCAGTGAAATGCAGGCTTCAGAGTGGCTTTCTTTAGAGTTTTGCTTTAAGGTTAAAAGCTATAAATAAGAATATGAATTCCAGGAAGCAGGCTGACTGACCCTAAACTCTTTACTATTTTAAACCATCCAGTTTAAGCAGACTCAAATTTCATGGTAAAAGTGCATTTAATTGCTTGCCAGTAGAGTTCTTGCCTGGAGAATCCCAGGGACGGGGGAGCCTGGTGGGCTGCCATCTGTGGGGTCCACAGAGTCTGACACGACTGAAGCGACTTAGCAGCAGCAGCAGCAGCAGCAGCAGCAGGGTTTTAGCATGAATATAATTCCTGCTGTTGTACTGCTTTCTTTTAATAAAGTTTCATTTTTTCATCAGAAGACACTGATAGGTTAAAGGAGGTGATAATTAATAGATGAATACTTAATAAGCTCTTCAGTTTGAATTATTTATAAATTGGGAAAAAATGATTATGATGTATAGGAGACTAAAGATAACCAAGCATGATTTAAATCCTCACNCATTTTTTCATCAGAAGACACTGATAGGTTAAAGGAGGTGATAATTAATAGATGAATACTTAATAAGCTCTTCAGTTTGAATTATTTATAAATTGGGAAAAAATGATTATGATGTATAGGAGACTAAAGATAACCAAGCATGATTTAAATCCTCACTCTATTTACTTAATAGTAAGTGACAAAACATCAGTGTGCCCCTCAGATTTATGATTCTTCAATTTCCATTGCTAGTGCAGACCTTAACACCCAATTCTAGACTCACATATATGATTTCCAACCTTCATTCTCACTTGTATATGTCCTGGAAATGTCTCAGTTTTATATATCCAAAACTGAGCTCATCTTTCCCCAAAAAACCCATCTTGATGGAAGACAATCCCATCCTTCCAGGTGACTGGCCAAAACAGTTTTCTCATTCCTAATTCCTCCCACTGCTTCACACACCATGTGCATTCTGCCTCAAACTCCTGTTTGTTCCAACTTCAAACTAGAGTCAACACCTACTGACTCAGCAACTTCATCACCCAAGCCAATAGCATCTCTCAATCAGACTAGTTAGGACGAGGAGCAGCCTCCTATCTAGTCTCTCTGCTTTATCCTTTCTTTTCCACAATTTATTCTCAAGCAGCAACCTAAAATGATCTAAAATTGTAAGTCAGCTCTTGCCATGCTCTCCTTTGCTCAAAACCCTTGTAGGCTCCTGGTTTCATTCAGAGTTAAAGCCAGAGTCCTTACAATGGCCTAGAAATCTTCATCTGACAGGTCCCATTGTCTTTCTGCCCTCGGTCCTACCATTCTTCCACCTTGCTCACAACGTATACCAACCAAAGCTCCCTTGCTTTTCAGAATATTCAAGATACATTTCAGTGTTTCAGCCTGTTTGTTCCTTCCTAGTAACTGTCTTTCTCCATCACATCACACCAACTCCTTCATGAGTTTCAAGTCTGTCCAAATAACATGTTTACTCCTGAGGCCCACCCTCCATATTCCATGTAAAATCACGGCCCACCTTAACACACATAACCTTCTTGCGTATCTTGCTCTACTTTTTCTGTTCTTTTTCTATATAACTTACTACTTTCTAACATAACACATATTTTATTATGTTCTTATTTATCCTCTGTTTTCCCTAAATTATAATGTCCATGAAAGTAGGGACTTTTGTCTTCTTCACTCACTAATTTTGTTGAAGCACCCAGAAGAGTACCCGACCTGAAAGAGATGCTCAATATGTATTTGACTGGATGACCTTGGGCAGGTCATCAGCATCTCTAAGCTCAGTTTGTCAACTTTGAGCAGATTAAAGAAGGAAAAGCCTTGTCATCATCATTTTGCTGTTATTATTAATTCCACTCTAAATTAAGCCATTAAATTTAAGCACTGAAATACCTATGGTGCATAATTTGAATATTGTTTGAATTTTATTCAAACTGAAAATAAATAAATAGGTTCTGAAGGACTTAACTTGTAGTAAAATTAATAAACTTTATTGAGAGGACTTTGTGACTTCTATTTTAATTTCTTGTCCTAAAGATTTTCAAATTGCATTTTCAAGTTCATGTCTCATGTCTAGATAACTGACATTACTGAAGAAGTGGCACATGCTGAGATGCTGCTGTATCCATTTTAAGATCCTTTCTGACCAGGGCTGAGTCTTGTAGATTAAATAGAACATGATCGATGAATCCATCCCTGCATCCTCTGACTAAAGATAAAAAGTGGTTTTAATAAAATATTCTTGCTTCTAATAAAACTTCCATTTTTATTTTGTAATTCTTCTTTTCCTAAATATCTTACATGAAGCGAATTAAAAGCTTGTTTACAGCAATGCACTTTGGTGATTCTCTATACTTTGGCACAGGTTCATTTAGCCATAGATAAAATGTTTCTAGTTCATATAAATTCTTATGACACACACACAGAAAAGCCAATATTTATAATCTTTTAAAAAGTGACTCTTAAAAATTATTTGAGTCATCTATATTTCAGCTCCTTAGGCGTATATGTGTTTGTGTGCATATATGTGAGTGTTTAAATTACATATCTACTCTGCCAATGACTTCAAATCTTAAGGGAATATTTATAAATACTGTTCAGACAATTTGAACAGTTCTACTTTGTATTCATTTTGTATTTACATGTAAGTTCTACCATAGGTATAGAAGTAAGTCAATAATATAATATGTAAACTGCATAGATACTATTCTTTTTATACCAAAGTTCGTTCTTTTCCAGAAACTACAGTAATATTTGATAAATATTTTTGATGACCAAAACCAAGTTTATTTTAGATTTAAATAGCATTCTCTACTCTTATTGCCATGCCTACAAATGAAACAAGTAGTTTGTTATTGTTATTTTTTAGTCGCTATGTCGTGTCCAACTCTTTGTGATCCCATGGACTGTAGCCCAGCAGTCTCCTCTGTCCAAGGGATTTCCCAGGCAAGAATACTGGAGTGGGTTGCCATTTCCTTCTCCAGTGGATTTTCCCAACCCAGGGACCAAACCTGCATCTCTTGCACTTTACCACTGAATCACCAAGTTTGCTGTTCAGTTCAGTTCAGTCACTCAGTCGTGTCTGACTCTTTGAGACCCCATGATTCGCAGCATGCCAGGCCTCCCTGTCCATTATCAACTCCCAGAGCTTACCCAAACTCATGTTCATCGAGTTGGTGATGAATATCCATCTCATTCTCTGTCTCATCCTCTGTCATTCCTTTCTCCTCCTGCCCCCAATCCCTCCCAGCATCAGGGTCTTTTCCAATGAGTCAACTCTTCACGTGAAGTGGTCAACTATTGGAGTTTCAGCTTCAGCATCAGTCCTTGCAATGAATACCCAGGTCTGGTCTCCTTTAGGATGGANCCAGTAGCATATTGGGCACCTACTGACCTGGGGAGTTCCTTTTTCAGTATCCTATCATTTTGCCTTTTCATACTGTTCATGGGGTTCTCAAGGCAAGAATACTGAAGTGGTTTGCCATTCCCTTCTCCAGTGGACCACATTCTGTCAGACCTCTCCACCATGAACTGCCCGTCTTGGGTGGCCCCACAGGGCATGGCTTAGTTATTAGTGATTAGATTGGCTAGTTTTCTGTGATTATGGTTTTAGTGTGTCCACCCTCTGATGTGGGTAGCTTATCCCTTCTCCAGGGGAATTTCCCAACCCAGGAATCAAACCAGGATCTCCTGCATTGCAGGTGGATTCTTTACCAGCTGAGCTACCAGAGAAGTCCCTAATATTCCTCATCAGGGACCTGGAAAATCACAAGCAGAGTTGTGGTTGATATCCTTTCAAATCTTTGTGTGATCCAATAAGAGTATGCAGAAGTTTATATGTGAGAGAAGCCACTTTATGACACCTGTTTCAAGATTCTGAACCTATTTCTTTGCCATGAAATGCTCACATCGACTGAAGAATAAAGTTTATTCCTTCCACAGTCTCCACTCAGCGTTTTTTACCCGCCTGCATATGACATTTGGATATTTCTATGTTTTGATATGCCTGCTTTAATGTCAAGGACATTCTGATGAGGCTGTTTTGACCCAGCTGTGAGAACATTTTGATCGGGTTTAAAATCACTTTTTAAAAAAATTAGTAGTGACACACATGCAGCCCTAACTCATATCCTATTCAAGTTACTTCTTAAACCAACTCCGTAAGCCTAGTATGCTGCAGTCCATGGAGTTGCAAAGAGTCAGACACAACTGAATGACTGAAGAACAAAAATTAAATAAAAGATAAAAGTTATGACACCAGTTTCCTGGGACACATTACTTAGATGTGGATTTGTGAACTAGAAAATCCTTATGTCTTACAGTCCTAGNGACACAACTGAATGACTGAAGAACAAAAATTAAATAAAAGATAAAAGTTATGACACCAGTTTCCTGGGACACATTACTTAGATGTGGATTTGTGAACTAGAAAATCCTTATGTCTTACAGTCCTAGGTTACTATGACAATGATGGATCTCCCCATTTTAGGTGGTGGTATAGGACTCAAAGAGATTCAACCAGTCCATTCTGAAGTAGATCAGCCCTGGGATTTCTTTGGAAGGAATGATGCTAAAGCTGAAACTCCAGTACTTTGGCCACCTCATGCAGAGTTGACTCATTGGAAAAGACCCTGATGCTGGGAGGGATTGGGGGCAGGAGGAGAAGGGGACGACCGAGGATGAGATGGCTGGATGGCATCACGGACTCGATGGACATGAGTCTGAGTGAACTCTGGGAGTTGGTGATGGACAGGGAGGCCTGGCATGCTGCAATGCATGGGGTCGCAAAGAGTCAGACATGCCTGAGCAACTGAACTTAACTGAACTGTTCTTCCTGTTCCTCCCTGAAACCAACCAAAAGTAACCAGGAGCATAGAAAACAAAGAAGTCTCTTCATTAAAATTTGAAACACTGTAGCCTCAACTCACACACAAGAAGATGAGCAGCTTTGTGGGTCCATAGAGAGGGAGCACACCTCCTGCTGCTATAGATATGGAGCTGTTGCTGTTGCTGCTGCTGCTGCTGCTGCTGCTGCTGCTAAGTCACTTCAGTCGTGTCCGACTCTGTGCGACCCCATAGAAGGCAGCCCACCAGGCTCCCCCATCCCTGGGACTCTCCAGGCAAGAACACTGGAGTGGGTTGCCATTTCCTTCTCCAATGCATCAAAGTGAAAAGTGAAAGTGAATTCGCCCAGTCACGGTTGACTCGTAGCGACCCCATGGACTGCAGCCCACCAGGTTCCTCCATCCATGGGATTTTTCAGGCAGGAGTACTGGAGTGGGGTGCCATTGCCTTCTCCGAGATATGGAGCAGAGATTCTAATTCATCGGAAGCTATGGGAAGGCTCTGAGAATTTCCCTGAACTCTTTTGAGGTCTTAGAGCAGTGGGGCCACAAGAAGAGAGAAGACACAGCATTACTGCAAGAACAAGGCTGATGATGTGGCAAGAGCATGGAGAAATGGTAGATGTACAACGTCATCAAGGCTGGTCACACAAGGGACTTGAATCTAAGATAGGAAGATCACCTGCCCTGAGTGGCTTCCCTGGTGGCTCAGACAGTAAAGAATATGGCTGCAAAGCAGGAAACCTGGGTTCAATCCCTGGGTCAGGAAAATCCCCCGGAGAAGGGAATGGCCACACACAACAGTGTTCTTGCCTGGAGAATTCCATGAGCAGAGGAGACTTGCAGTCTACAGCCCATGGGATCTCAGAGTCAGACACGACTGAGTGACTAAGACTTTCACCAATAGGAAGATCACCTGCCCTGAGTAGAATTAACTCTCTGGTGAAAAATGTTGATGAGAAAATATTTGCAGACAACAGACCAAGGAACCAAAGCCTAAACTACCAGCATTCTTTGGCTCTTCCCCAGCTCTACAGAAATAGCTGATCCAGGAAGAAACCCTCATTCAAACATGAGAAACAACAATTTAAAANAAACCAACCAAAAGTAACCAGGAGCATAGAAAACAAAGAAGTCTCTTCATTAAAATTTGAAACACTGTAGCCTCAACTCACACACAAGAAGATGAGCAGCTTTGTGGGTCCATAGAGAGGGAGCACACCTCCTGCTGCTATAGATATGGAGCTGTTGCTGTTGCTGACTCTGTGCGACCCCATAGAAGGCAGCCCACCAGGCTCCCCCATCCCTGGGACTCTCCAGGCAAGAACACTGGAGTGGGTTGCCATTTCCTTCTCCAATGCATCAAAGTGAAAAGTGAAAGTGAATTCGCCCAGTCACGGTTGACTCGTAGCGACCCCATGGACTGCAGCCCACCAGGTTCCTCCATCCATGGGATTTTTCAGGCAGGAGTACTGGAGTGGGGTGCCATTGCCTTCTCCGAGATATGGAGCAGAGATTCTAATTCATCGGAAGCTATGGGAAGGCTCTGAGAATTTCCCTGAACTCTTTTGAGGTCTTAGAGCAGTGGGGCCACAAGAAGAGAGAAGACACAGCATTACTGCAAGAACAAGGCTGATGATGTGGCAAGAGCATGGAGAAATGGTAGATGTACAACATCATCAAGGCTGGTCACACAAGGGACTTGAATCTAAGATAGGAAGATCACCTGCCCTGAGTGGCTTCCCTGGTGGCTCAGACAGTAAAGAATATGGCTGCAAAGCAGGAAACCTGGGTTCAATCCCTGGGTCAGGAAAATCCCCCGGAGAAGGGAATGGCCACACACAACAGTGTTCTTGCCTGGAGAATTCCATGAGCAGAGGAGACTTGCAGTCTACAGCCCATGGGATCTCAGAGTCAGACACGACTGAGTGACTAAGACTTTCACCAATAGGAAGATCACCTGCCCTGAGTAGAATTAACTCTCTGGTGAAAAATGTTGATGAGAAAATATTTGCAGACAACAGACCAAGGAACCAAAGCCTAAACTACCAGCATTCTTTGGCTCTTCCCCAGCTCTACAGAAATAGCTGATCCAGGAAGAAACCCTCATTCAAACATGAGAAACAACAATTTAAAACAAAAGAAAACAATGGCAGTCTAACACTTAAGGGAAAAATATTTAAGAAAAAAAAAAAAAGAAAAAAAAAAAAAGAAGAGAAAGCACAAACAAAGACAGACTAAGGTATACATTAGTATTATCCAAAATGATTAAATTTTTCAGTAAATAATTCTCTAAGAAACCAGATACTTTAAATAAAGTATGGCTTCTCTAATAGTCAAGTGTTCACAGACAGGCTCAAAGAAGAAATGATAACAGGAGATGAGGTGTGACCTTTGTAGATCTCAGAAACAATTTGTATAAAATAGAGATTATTAGTTCCAGATGGTTTGGTCAAACTTATCCATAAAAAGTCTTAACTATGTGGTGTTGCTCCCTAATGAGGCAGGAGTTTCGCTGTGTTTACAACCTCATGCATTCAGATTGTTCAGGGTTTCCTGAGCTAATTAGAACAGCTTTGGCTACATCTGCTATATTTTGATATATGCTGATTCTGATGTTATTCATTCAGCACTATATATTTCATAATTTTATGATGTTTTTTCATGTAACTCATAGGTTATTTAAGAGTGTGAGGATTTTTAAATATTGAAATGTATGGGGGCTCTTTTTCCATTTCTTCTTTTCAATTAATTTTTATTGGAGTATAGTTGCTTTACAATGTTGCATTAGTTTCTCCTGTACAACAACATACACACACACATTGTTTAGTCACTAAGTCATGTGCGACTCTCTGTGACCCCACGGACTGTAGCTCTTCAGCCCCCTCTGTCCATAGGATTCTCCAGGCAAGAATACTGGATTGGATTGCCATTTCCCTCTCCAGGGTATCTTCCCGAGCCAAGAATCCTACCTGTATTTCCTGTGTCTCCTCTTTGGCAGGCAGATTCTTTACCACTGAGTCATCTTGGAACTCTACACATATATATATACACACACACATATATATATATATATGCATATATAATATATAAATATATCCACTCCCTTTGGACTTCTTTCCCATTCAGACCCCCACAGAACATTAAGTAAATTTATTTTTATTTCTGCATTCTAAATGTATTTTATCAAGCTAACAGAATGGAGTCCACATAATATTTTGGCTCTTTGTTGTTAAAAATTATTTTTATGGCCTAGCGCATAATCCAGTAATAATTTTTAAGGCTTCTTGTGTGTATGTGTGTGGTTTTGGCAGAGGAGTAGGGGAAGGAGTAACAGCATGTGTCTCTCTCTCTCTTTTGCTCTATCCCTTTCTTTCTTTTTTTCTCCCTCCCTTCTCTTCTCTTTCTCTCCCAAGCTTCAGGAAGTCTAGTTAAAAGTTTCATCTGGACTTCGCTGTGGAGTGAAGAATGAGAAGGGCCAGCCCTGAAATTTGGAAGCTATAGTGGAGGAATCACAGTGTAAACCTCAGCAGCAGCATTTTCCCCAAACAAGGTTTGCATGAGGGTCAGATAGCACAGGGGCAGCTGTGACGTGAGTGACAGACAAGCAGGTTTAATTCAGTCACTCAGTCGCGTCCGACTCTGTGATCCCAAGGACTGCAACACGCCCGGCGTCTCTGTCCATCACCAACTCCTGGAGCTTGCTCAAACTCATGTCCATCTAGTTGGTGATGCCAACCAATTATCTCATTCTCTGTCATCCCCTTCTCCTCCTGCCTTCAATCTTTCCCAGCATCAGGGTCTTTTCCACTGAGTCAGTTTTTCACATCAGGTGACCAAAGGATTGAAGCTTTAGCTTCAGCATCAGTCCTTCCAAAGAATAATCAGGACTGATTTCCTTTAGGATTGACTGGTGTGATCTCCTTGCAGTGCAAGGGATTCTCAAGAGTCTTCTCCAGACAAGCAGGTAGGAAAAGAGGAAGATGAGACAGTAGACTCTGTGTCCTGGGGCAGATGTTTGGCCAAGAAAATAGATCATTTGAGAGGAATATTTTTCTGTCCAGTTAAGTTAGCTCTGGAGGGGCTTAAGTTACAGCAACTTAAGAATCAGCAGTGAACTGATCTTATAGTTACAGGATGATGCCCTCTTTCTCTGGGTACCAGAGCCTTCTTTGGCCAGGCAGGTTGTGAACTGCAGTCTTTGCCCCCTTTCAAGTGGGCTTTGAGCAAGGCTGTGCCATTTCAGCACAAGGGAGCAGACAGGTTTCTGCTTGTTTTTTGTTTGTTTGCTTTGGTAGTGGTTTTTGTTTGCTCTCTTGAAGAAGAGACAAATGTCCTGTGGGGTGTTAGAGTTTTTAAAGACATTGCTGAATGTTGTCATAAAATTTGCCCTGGAATCAACAGTGTACGAAACAAGCTACTGGACATCCCTGGTGGTCCAGTGGTTAAGAATTCACCTGTCAATGCAGGGGACACAGTTTTGCGAAAATTCCACATGCCACAGGGCAAGTAAGCCAATGCACCCCAACTTCTGAACACCATGTGCCTTGGAGTCTCCACTCCACAGCAAGAGGAGCCACCACAGTGAGAAGCCCATGCACTGCAACTAGGGAGGAACCCCCACTCTTCACGACTAGGGAAAGCCCGCACTCAGCAACAAACAGCCAGCACAGCCAAAAATAAAGAAATAAAATTTAAAAAAATATATTTTAAAGGTGCTGTTAAGTAACATTGGCTTAGCATTCTTAACTTTTAAAAAAAATTCACATTTTGGTAAACTTACAAAAGAAGAATCTTGGCACACCAAGTCACTAGCACCTTAAAACAGAGACTTGTGGTTTTCCTGCACACATTGCCTCTCAGATTTGTTCATCTTAAAAACAATACTGAGAAGAGAAAGAGAACGTAAATGGGGAAGAAGAGGGTCTGCAGACAGATTTTAAACATCTAAGGATGGGGCTGTTGTTGCCCTGGGGCCACCGCAGCACACAACTTCAAAAATACCATCCTCTGTGTATGCAATTCACATTGTATCTATAAGGTTCACTGTAAAAATTCACAGGAGTCACATGACAGCTTTCCCACAGATCAACCATTACATTCCGCCCATCAGTCTTTTGTCCAGTGGCTAATGAGTATCACTTTCTGATGTTGTGTTTTATTATATTTTCTTTGGAGATAGAATAAGTGATTTAATGATTTCACTAGAGCCAATTTGTAATTGACAATTTGCTGTGAAATATATCACAGTTGTCTTGGTTTTGATTTATGGCCCGACCCAGAATTAATCTTGGGTCCAGCGCTTTACTGCATCTGAGCTCAGCTACTGCTCACCCCACTGCAGCTTCCTTGAAATACCTCATTTTAAAGATTTCCAAGTAATCAGAGAGAACCACTGTATACATCTAGCAATGCTTATGCTCCAAAGTGTACTACGAGAGAGCACAGTGAAAAAGACTACCAAAAATCTTTAAAATGTCCTTCTATTTTTATTGCAATGGCAAAAGAACTTATTACCAGCTAAATTGGGTTGGACACAACTGAGCACTTGTTTTGGGGGGCTTTCCAAGTGGCACTAGTGGTAAAGAATCTGCCTGCCAATACAGCAGAAGCAAGAGACCTGGGTTCAGTCCCTGGGGTTGGGAAGATCCCTTGGAGAAGGAAATGGCAAGTATTGTAGTATTCTCGCCTGGAAAATTCCATGGCCTGAGGAACCTGGTGGTTTACAGTCCACAGGGTTGCAAAGAGTTGGATACGACTGAGTTAAATTGGGAAGAATAAAAAATATGCACAACTCTGAAATGCACGTCCATGGGAAGGGAGGGGGTGTCAGGGAATATACTGCTCAAAGGCGGGTAAGACTCAGAGTTGTCTGGTGTGCACATCTTATTTGGTAATAAAACACTGATTTCACATTTTGAAGCATTTGCTTTATGTGGTCAAGATAAAAGGATCACATTAAAATGTCAGTGCTGTCAACATGTTGTGTTAAAATGACTTAGTCAAAAAGTCTGACCACATGTCAGAATGCTCTGGTTTCAAGATTTCACTCCTTCACCCTTGGAATATCATTAAGCTCCTGATAAAAGCCAAAACTGTCATACATATAACACCTTGGTCTTTAGCATCTCTGCTCAGCATTTTCCACTTGATTTCTTCTTTGATTTCTAATAATTTTTCAAATATCCAATATAGCTTAACTTATCCTTAAGAACAACAACGACAAAATCAATGAAGACTCAAAACTTAGACTATGTGCCTGACTCTATTATAAACACTTTACACAGACGGACTTGAATTTTGCACAGTTCCTAGGAACGGGCATTATTTTTACTCCCATTTTAAAGGTGAGGAAGTTAGGGCAGGAAAAAATTGGTATTTGATCTAAGATCACAGTAGTAATACTGAGACTCACACTTTAAAATTCTGGCTCAGAGCCTGCGGTTTCAGGCACTGTTGAAAGCAAAGTAGACTGTGCTGTACTACACCATGTTCTCTCCTCTGTCACTCTGTCATGTCCATCTCTTTGCAACCCTTTGGACTGTAGCCTGCCAGGCTCCTCTGTTCATGGGATTCTCTAGGCAAGAATACTGGAGTGGGTTGCCATTTCCTTCTCCAGGGGATCTTTCCTACCCAGGGATTGAACCTATGTCTCCTGTATTGCAGGCAGACTCTTTATCACTGGGCCACCCTGATTCTATCCTGTCCACAACTAGCACACTCACTGGTGGTATAAATAAACTCTTTTCTTCAGATTATTGGTAACAATATTGATTATTTCTGTAGGCTGATACTATGGACTGAATTGCATCCCCACTCAGAATTCATACATTGAATGTATGAATTCAGTGAATGTCTGAATTCAATGAATGTATGAATGTATGAATTCATACATTGAAGCCCTAACCCATAGTTTCTAAGGAAGTTAATTATTTGGAGACAGAGCCTTTAACAGGGAATTTAAGGTTATGTGAGATGAAATGGGGGAGTGGATCCTAATCCAGTCCAGCTGGTACTCTAAAAGAAGAGAGCAGGAGATATAGACAGAGAAGAAGTGGTGTGCTGGCACAGAGAGGAAAGATCATTTGAGATGGACACCAAGCAGCCATCTGAAAACCAAGGAAAGAGGCCTCAAGAGAAATCAGACCTACCAACCCCTCAATCTTGGACATCCACCCTCTAGAACTGTGAGAAAATAAATGTCTATTGTTTGGCAGTATGGTGAAAATGAAAGTGTTAGTCACTCCATCGTGTCTGACTCTTTGTGACCCCATAAACTGTGACCCGCCAGGCTCCTCTGTCCCTGGAATTTTCCAAGCAAGAATACTAGAGTGGATAACCATTCTTTTCTCCAGGGTATCTTCCCAACTCAGGGATCGAACCTGAGTCTCCCACATTGCAGGCAGATTCTTTACTGTCTGAAGCACCAAGGAAGCCCTTGGCAGTATGGTACTGACACAAACACAGAAATATAGGTCAATGGAGNTTCCACTTGATTTCTTCTTTGATTTCTAATAATGTTTCAAATATCCAATATAGCTTAACTTATTCTTAAGAACAACAATGACAAAATCAATGAAGACTCAAAACTTAGACTATGTGCCTGACTCTATTATAAACATTTTACACAGACGGACTTGAATTTTGCACAGTTCCTAGGAACGGGCATTATTTTTACTCCCATTTTAAAGGTGAGGAAGTTAGGGCAGGAAAAAATTGGTATTTGATCTAAGATCACAGTAGTAATACTGAGACTCACACTTAAAAATTCTGGCTCAGAGCCTGCGGTTTCAGGCACTGTTGAAAGCAAAGTAGACTGTGCTGTACTACACCATGTTCTCTCCTCTGTCACTCTGTCATGTCCATCTCTTTGCAACTCTTTGGACTGTAGCCTGCCAGGCTCCTCTGTTCATGGGATTCTCTAGGCAAGAATACTGGAGTGGGTTGCCATTTCCTTCTCCAGGGGATCTTTCCTACCCAGGGATTGAACCTATGTCTCCTGTATTGCAGGCAGACTCTTTATCACTGGGCCACCCTGATTCTATCCTGTCCACAACTAGCACACTCACTGGTGGTATAAATAAACTCTTTTCTTCAGATTATTGGTAAAAATATTGATTATTTCTGTAGGCTGATACTATGGACTGAATTGCATCCCCACTCAGAATTCATACATTGAATGTATGAATTCAGTGAATGTCTGAATTCAATGAATGTATGAATGTATGAATTCATACATTGAAGCCCTAACCCATAGTTTCTAAGGAAGTTAATTATTTGGAGACAGAGCCTTTAACAGGGAATTTAAGGTTATGTGAGATGAAATGGGGGAGTGGATCCTAATCCAGTCCAGCTGGTACTCTAAAAGAAGAGAGCAGGAGATATAGACAGAGAAGAAGTGGTGTGCTGGCACAGAGAGGAAAGATCATTTGAGATGGACACCAAGCAGCCATCTGAAAACCAAGGAAAGAGGCCTCAAGAGAAATCAGACCTACCAACCCCTCAATCTTGGACATCCACCCTCTAGAACTGTGAGAAAATAAATGTCTATTGTTTGGCAGTATGGTGAAAATGAAAGTGTTAGTCACTCCATCGTGTCTGACTCTTTGTGACCCCATAAACTGTGACCCGCCAGGCTCCTCTGTCCCTGGAATTTTCCAAGCAAGAATACTAGAGTGGATAACCATTCTTTTCTCCAGGGTATCTTCCCAACTCAGGGATCGAACCTGAGTCTCCCACATTGCAGGCAGATTCTTTACTGTCTGAAGCACCAAGGAAGCCCTTGGCAGTATGGTACTGACACAAACACAGAAATATAGGTCAATGGAGCAGGGTGGGAAATCTAGAGATAAACCCACACAGCTATGGTCACCTAGTCTAAGAAAAAAGAGGCAAGAATATACAATGGACAAAAGACAGTCTCTTCTGGAAGTGGTACTGGGAATAGTGGTCAGCTATATGTAAACAAATGAAATTAGAACATTCCCTAACATCATACACAAACATAAACTCAAAGTGGATTAAAGATACTATAAAACTCTTAGAGGGAAACAGACAGGACACTCTTTGACATAAATCGCAGCAACATCTTTTTTGACCCGTCTCCTAGAGTAATGAAAATAAAAACAAAATAAACAGATGGAACCAAATTAAACTTAAAAGCTTTTTCACAACAAAGGAAACAATAAACAAAGTGAAAAGACAACACTCAGAATGGGAGAAAATATTTGCAAATGAAGCAACTGAGAAGAGATTGATTTCTAAAACATACAAATAGCTCATGCAACTCAATATCAAAAAAGAAAACAGTGCATCCCAATGCATGAGGGTGGGCTGACCCAGACTCAATTTTGGCTGCTCTTTTTTCTCCTCCCTCTGATCTTGCGCTATGCAAACTGGGCTAGCCAGGAATGCTGTTTGTTTCACCTGAGGTTCTTACTCCAGTCCTTGGACCTTCCTTTGTTCTATTTTCATGGGCTTCTCCCTTCTTGTCCTTCAGCCACTGTCATTTTGCACTCCGTTTTCCTGTTCTAGCTACCTAACAATATGATATCACTTATATGTGAAATCTAAAAAAGGGATACAAATGAATTTATCTACAAAACAGAAATAGAGTTACAGATATAGAAAACAAGATTACCAGTGGGTAAGAGTGGGAAGAGCAAACTGGGAGGTTGGGATTGACATATACACACTGCTATATATAAAACAGGTAACTAATGAGTACCTATTGTATAGCACAGGGAACTCTGCTCACTACTCTGTAATGGCCTACATGAGGAAAGAATCTAAAAAAGAGTGGATATATGTATGGTAAAGCGTCTGTCTACAATGCGGGAGACCCGGGTTCAATCCCTGGGTTGGGAAGATCCCGTGGAGAAGGAAATGGCAATCCATTCCAGGACTATTGCCTGGAAAATCCCATGGACAGAGGAGCCTGGTAGGCTACAGCCCATGGGGTCGCAAAGAGTCGGACACGACTGAGCAACTTCACATGTATCTATATGTATAACTGATTCACTTTGCTGTACATCTGAATTTAACACAACAATGTAAATTATCTATACTCCAATAAAAATTTTTTAAAGTGTTGCTTGGGTTACCCAATCTGTGATGTTTTATTACAGAGGTCTAAGAAGAGAAACACAATTGGTAAACCTATTTGGGCATATACAGATTGATGTACGAATGTCTTATCAAATATATTTCTAATATTTCAGTTTCAAAGATGTAGCCCATAAAAGTTGGCTTCTCAGGCAACTCAGTACATCAGATTGTTTCCTGACAAGGACCTATTGTATAACACATACTGTACTCAATATTTTGTAAATAACCTATAAGAGAAAAGAATCTTAAGAACATATGTGTATGTGTGAATTGCTGTGCTGTNAACTGTCTCTTATACACATCTAGATTGTTTCCTGACAAGGACCTATTGTATAACACAGACTGTACTCAATATTTTGTAAATAACCTATAAGAGAAAAGAATCTTAAGAACATATGTGTATGTGTGAATTGCTGTGCTGTACACGTGAAAAAAGACATTGTAAATCAACTATACTTCAATTTTAAAAAAGGAAAAAAATAGGTTCTTATTGGATGATGATTTTTATTGATTGGTGTATATGATAATAAGCATGTGTGTATTGTCTGTATTAAGTCCTATTAATAACAATAGCCATTATTTTTCTTTTAGGGACTGATTTACAATTTGTGTAGTGGATGATTATATTAGATGGATAATACTGTCACTTGTGAGCCAAAATTATGTATAGCTCTTTGAAATAAAACCTGATTCCATTTCACTTATGAATATTGAGAGTTGATTCAGTTAATGTGATTAGGCAGTTTATGTCAGTGTTTTATTTCAACAAAAAATAAAATAAACACAGCAGTTATATGTGTTGTATTTTTTCCATAGAAACAGCAAATATAAGTGCACTTAAATTGATATGTCCTATTAAAATTTATTTGGTGATAATTAAGTAAAATTATGTTTTTCTCCTAAAACAAGATTTTCCAAAATATATGATGTTTTGTAATTAGTGGGCTTCCCTGGTAGCCTAGCTTGTAAAGAATCCATTACCAATGAAGGAGACCCCAGTTCAATTGCTGGGTTGGGACAATCCCCTGAAGAAGGGACAGGCTACCCATTCCAGTGGGCTTTCCTGGAGGCTCAGACATTAAGAATCCACCTACAATGCAGGAGACCTGGGCTTAACCCAGCTAACATTTCTCAGTGAATATCTTTTTATTTGAATAAGAATATTAGGATATATAATGCAAAATGAAAAGGAGAAAAACCACCATATTTGAAAACTGTGTTTCTTGTCACTAAACATATCCTGAATTAAATTAACTTTGAGTCTGTATTTATTGAAAAGTTTAAAATATATTCTTCTCATATACAAAAATCTGTAGCTTTGAATAATAAAGGCAATCATATATAGTGGAGATATTGTGAGTTTAGTTCCAGAGCACTGCAAAAAAGCAAATAATGTAAAGTGAGTCACAGAAGTTTTTTGATTTTTCAGTCTTATAAAGGTTATGCTAACCTTATACTATAGTCTATTAAGTAAAACATTATATCTAAGGAATTACATAATTTAATTTAAAACACTTTATTGATAAAACATGCTAATCATCTTCTGAGCCTTCAATGAGTCATAGTCTTTTCACTGGTGGAGGGTCTGTAAATTTTGAGAATTACTAAAATGTGACACAGAGACATGAAGTGAAAAATGATGGCAATAGACTTGCCTGATACAAGGTTGCCACAAACCTTCAACTTTTAAAAGGCTGTGAAGTGCAATAAAATGAGATATGTCTGTACCTTATCATCCCAAGAGACCACTCAGCATTACATAGAATACAGTAGTAGTTGTTGTTCAGTAGCTCAGTCCTGTCCCTCTCTTTACAATCCCATAGACTGCAACGTGCCAGGCTTCTCTGTCCCTCAGCAACTCCTGGAGCCTACTCAAACTCATACCCATTGCGTCGGTGATGCCCTCCAACCTCCTCCTCCCAGCATCAAGGTCTTTTCCAGTGAGTCAGCTCTTCGTATGAGGTGGCCAAAGGACTGGAATTTCATCTTCAGCTTCAGTCCTTCCAATGAATATTCAGGACTGATTCCTTTAGGATTGACTGCTTTGCTCTCCTGCTGTCCAAGGGACTCTCAACAGTCTTTTTCAGCACCACAGTTAGAAAGCATTAATTCTTTGGCACTCAGCCTTCCTTATGGTCCAACGCTCACATCAGTACATGGCTACTGGAAAAACCATTGCTTTGACTATATGGACTTTTGTCAGCAAAGTGATGTCTCTGCTTTTTAATACGTTCTCTAGGTTGGTCACAGCTTTTCTTCCAAGGAGCAAGCATCTTAATTTCATGGCTGCAGTCATCATCTGCAGTGATTTTTGAGCCCAAAAATAGTACCTAAATTCTAAATAAATGCTCAAAAATGAGATTTCTCTTATCAAAGCTTAAGGTAAAATCTTATAAGTAAAAAATTTTGAAATTGTGATTCCAAATTAACTATGTATTTATTTCTCCATTACTGGTTTGTTTCATTTAGCATAAAAATTTGATTAAAAAAAACAATTCCTATAAGAATAAATAAGTATAGCTACTTTAGAAAGGAATTTGATAATATTTTTATAACAACAAATTTGTATATACAACCCAGAATTTCTATTTATCTGTGCATATACACAAAAGTTAAAGAAACTTATGTACAAGAATGTCCAATGTAGCATTATTTCTAGTAATAAAATGTCTATCAATATGGGAATAGGAAAACAAAGCGCAACCAAATGGATGAATGCTATGTATCCAAAAATTATCATTAAAACATTATAAATACTATGTTACTGCAAAAAATTAGTAGGTATTCTGGAAATATTCTTAAACGCAAGTGAAAAGGGAAAGCAAAACACTTCTTATAGTTCAATTCCTTTTATATAGTTTTTTAAGGCAACATTCTAAATAGATACTTACATGCTGAAAGTGCCTATGATTTTGTTTTTTTGCTTTTCTTGAAATTGATTGAGACTTTTTTCCAATGTAAACATTTCTATTTTTTAAATTGCAGTATAATTGCTTTACCATGTTGTATCAGTTTATGCTCTATAACAAAGTCCATGGGGTCACAAAGAATTAGAAATGACTGAGCAACTGTGCTGTACAACAAAGTCAATCAGTTATATGTATACATATATCCCTTCCCTCTTGAATTTCCCTCCTTCTCGTTCCCCCACCCCACTCCTCTAGATCACCACAAAGCATCAAGTTGAGGATCCTGTGCTATATAGCAGCTTCCCACTAGCTATCTCTTTTACTCATAGTACTATGTATGTATCAGGGCTCCTCCGAACAGGAAACTTTAATAGGAATTCAATTGAAGGCAGAGAGTGGGGAGGTTTTCTGTCTTAGATTTGTGCCTTCCCATTGCCTTTGAATTTCTAACCATGTGCACAAATTATATGTCTTATGTGTTAGTCGCTCAGTTGTTTCCAACTCTTTGTGACCACATGAACCATAGCCTTCCAGGCTCCTCTGTCCATGGAATTCTCCAGGCAAGAATACTGGAGTGGGTTGCATTTCCTTCTCCAGGAGATCTTCCCAACCCAGGGACTGAACCTCGGTCTCCTGCACTGCAGGCAAAGTCTTTGCCATCTGAGCCACCATGTGTGTGTGCTTAGTCGCTTCAGTTGTGTATGACTCTGAAACACTATGGACTGTAGCCCACCAGGCTCTTCTGCCCATGGGGATTCTCCAGGCAAGAATACTGGAGTGGGTTGCATTTCCTACTCCAGGACATCTTCCTGACTCAGGAATTGAACCCATATCTCTTATGTTTCCTGCGTTGGCAGGCAGGTTCTTTACCACTAGCATCACCTGGGAAGCCCTGAGTCACCAGGGATTAGTAAAGCAATAAGCCATTGTGTATATTTCCTTTTAGATATCTGTGTGTGTGTGTGTGTGTGTGTGTGTGTGTTTGAAAAAAAAAAAGAGTGGAACTTAAATGTTCTCACTAAAAAAATGTAAAAAGTTAAATATGTGAGGTGATAATTGTGTTGATTAACTTAATAGAAAGAATCCTTTCTCAATGTGTACATGTATTTAATCAAATTGTGCATTTTAATTATCTTAGTTTTCTTTGTCAGTTATACCTCATTAAAGCTGAAAAAGGGGAAGAAAAAACCTTAGAAATATATTTCCAACACATAAAACTTAACAATTAAATGATTTCTTCTCTCCTTTTCAAAATCACATTCAGAAAGTTTCCTTTGCTGCTTTTAAAGTGATGGTTGTGTTCACTACCCATATCAATGGACTTTATTCTTTTTAGACACTAGAGGGAGTTTAGGAATGAGATGAAATATGCTGAAGAACCAAAATGGCTCCTGAAGTTCTCTGCCTGGATTTCCTATCTCTTGTTGAGAATCTCTGTAGCATTAAAGCCTTACTACATTCATGGCTGATTTTGTAGATATATTAGTAGGCGCTCATGTGTAAATTGAAACATATTTTAAGTTCTCTTGGGGAGATAGCCATTAGGAAAAGTCCTGTGAATTATCTTGAGAAAAAAAAAGAAGAAGCTTTCATGAAACGGATAATCACTGAGAGTTTGTCATTATATGACTAGATTGTAGTATTTTATTTTCTTCTTTACTGATACATACTCTCAATTTGGGTTGTGATTACATTGGTGTATTCAGTTTTGCAAGTCTTAGAAAATAAAAGTACTCAATAAATGTTTAATTGCCTAATTCTCCCAGGAAAAGAATAAACAGTTACTGTGCTTGGTTTGTTTGTTTGTTTGTTTTTCCCATAATTACCTGGTTTAAATGAAAATGACTGTCTAAATCCTACTAGACAGCTGTCTTCATCTATTCATTTATTCAACAGTTTCTTTACATGTTTACTATGTGCCAGGCAGAGTAACAATCACTGGTGGTAAACAAAATAAAGATCCTGACCTAGAAAATTTTGCCATTTTGTGAGAACAGACAATAACAGAATACACAAATAGAAATATATTATCAGAAAATGTATGACAGGCAAAAATGAATATCATGTGATAAACATTACTAGTGAATATCTGGTTTTCTTGTACTTCTGAGTATGCATAGGTTTACTTTACCCTCATGCATGGCCACTTGACTTATTCTGGATAACAAAAATTTAAGTATTGAGTTGATCAAAAAGTTCATTCCAATTTTCCTTAAGATGTTATGGAAAAGCTTGAACAAACGTTTTGGCCAATCCAATAGAATAGTTATGTGACTGCCAGCCTGCACTGTTGGAGTGCTGTTATTTGACTCTCCAGCTTGCCTCCCTTTAACATGGCAATCAGGACAGTGCATGTCGCCTTGGAGACAGAAGGAGACTGGAGTGCTGGGCCACCATGTGGAAGGTGACTTGGATGAAAATTTGCCTGGACTTTACCTAAAAAGTTTATGTGAGTAAAAATATAACTCTACTCAAAGGTAATAAAAATGTGAAGCTGTTTGTTACTACAATATAACCAAGCCTGTCCTGACTGATACACTGGAGAGTGATGGGGGAGTTCTCCTTAGAGTAGTCAAAGAAGGGTTTCTGACAAAGTGGAGATGGGCTTCCCTTTTGGTTCAGCTGGTAAAGAATCCGCCTGCAATGCAGGAGACCTGAGTTCAATCCCTGGGTTGGGAAGATCCCCTGGAGAAGAGAAAGGCTACAAACTTCAGTATTCTGGTCTGGAGAATTCCATGGAGTCACAAAGAGTCAGACATGACTGAGCAACTTTCAAAGTGGAGATACAATACAGTTATAGTTATTTGGCTGTGACTTTGAGTCAAGGAAGGGTAGCCACAAATAGGAATGGTACTTAAATATCACTGAGTGGATCCACTGCTTTAGAATCATTGGAGCAGCAGGCCCCAACATTTTTGGCACCAGAGACCAGTTTCACGGTAGTCAATTTTTCTGCAGACCTAGAGGAGGGGGAAAATGGTTTGGGGATGATTCAACCACATAACCTTTGTTGTGCACTTTATTTCTATTATTACATCAGCTCTACCTCAGATCATCAGGCATTAGATACCTGAGACTGGGGACCCTGCATTGGAAGATGCTTATCAAATGCATAGATGCTTTGACCTCACCCTGACTCATTGAATTAGAATCTCCAAGGTGTCAAAGAGAGGAGGAGTCTCAGAAGTCTATAATTTTAGTAATTTCCCAGATAACTTTGATGCACAGCCAACTCTTAGAATCCCTGAATTCAGATTCAAGCCATGATTGTCTCTGTTTCTCATGTAGAAATTTTGAATTATATACCTCTCAATCTTTACCTTACTCTGAAAAGGAGGAAAATAAAAGACAGACCAGTTTTCAATTGATACCAAAACAACTTTATTTTCTTCCTAGAATTCTAACAGAATATGATGCCATATGTGTCTGTCTCAGTTTTATGGACTCTACTTTGTCTTTACAGCATTATCATATCAAAGAAAGATCTTTTTTTTTTTTTTTTGGTTTGGGTTATATTGACAGGATCCAATTGAAACTTAAAAAACATCATTTGAGAAAAGAAACATCAAGGTAGTCCAGATGTTTTTGTTGTTTGAATCTAAGAACTATAAAGACTGATTTTTTAGTGTTTACCTTGTGCACACAATTACCCTGCAAGACAATATAGGTTTCTCAGTGACATTTTACTTTCAGAAAAACGTTGGTGTTTTAAAGTGTTTGCTCTTTTCCTTTAAGTAATACCTGAGAATTATTTTTCATTTTAATAACTACATTTATAAGGTAAATTAAATAATTAATGAAAGGGCTATTAAATAATTGATTCTTGAGTAATTGTGAATTTACAGAGTTTTCTTTCTAGTTTTTGTGTGTCTATATGGAAACTGAATGACTGTGCCTACATTCAAGGCCCTAAATGTGGCTAGAAATGGAAGGCCAGTGCAGAGGGGAGTTGTTGCCACACTATACTTTGTAAGGCTGCATATATTAAATGTTTCAATTTTATGCTTTTCAAAGCCAAATGTATGTCTCTTCACTGTATTGTATTAAAATACGTTTTTAGCTAAAATAGTAAGAGAAGATATACAAGGCAGTCTGATCATGTGCATCTACTCCATTCCAGAAGTCCCTTCAATAACAGTAAAGGACATGAGGTTTACAATTTTCTGCCTTTATACAAAGACAAGGGAACGGATAAAATCTTATTTACTGAAAGTAACAGAGCAGAAGTTGATAGCAATAAATCCTGTACCCGGATATCACAAAGACACTCTGCATGTGTAGGTTTATGCTAGTGAACTATGGCAATGGAAGAGAAATTTCAAGTCCTCAGCACTACAGCCCCTCCCCACAAGAATTCCAACATTCCTGTGTAAGAGACAATACCTGAGTGAATGAATGAATGAATGAATGATTCTATAAATTTTTAGAAAGGCTCTAGATGACAAAACAGTATCACTGAATTCCTGAGCCTTTTGACTTTGTCAGATGACTCTAGCAAAATGAGTGAATAAATATTCTGTGTTGATCTGTTTCCCTAGTCTAGAACCTGGGAAAGAATCTAAATGGCAATTTGGATGGCATGACTGTTGACAATTCAAAGATCCTTTAAATTTCATAGAATTGGGGTTTAAACAATAGAATGCATGTCACTCTTTGCAACCCCTTAGACTACATAGCCCGCCAAGCTCCTTGGTCCATGGACTTTTCTATGCAAAAATACTGTAGTATGGGGAGGGAGATGGGAGGGGGGTTCAGGATGGGGAACACGTATACACCCTNAACAAAGGTCCATCTAGTCAAAACTGTTGTTTTTCCAGTGGTCATGTATGTATGTGAGAGTTGGACTGTGAAGAAAGCTGAGTGCTGAAGAATTGATGTTTTTGAATTGTAGTGTTGGAGAAGACTCTTGAGAGTCCCTTGGACTGCAAGGAGAGCCAACCACTTCATTCAGAAGGAGATTAGCCCAGGGATTTCTTTGGAAGGAATGATGCTAAAGCTGAAACTTCAGTACTTTGGCCACCTCATGAAAAGAGTTGACTCATTGGAAAAGACTCTGATGCTAGGAAGGATTGAGGGCAGGAGGAAAAGGGAATGAGACAGGATGAGATGGCTGGATGGCATCACTGATTCGATGCACATGAGTCTGAGTGAACTCCAGAAGATGGTGATGGACAGGAAGGCCTGGCATGCTGCAATCCATGGGGTCACAAAGCATCGGACACAAATGACCAAGTGAACTGAACTGAACTGAAAAAGAGACTGTAGCCTGCTAGGCTCCTCTGTCCAGTGGGATTTCCCAGGAAAGAATACTGAAGTGGGTTTCCATTTCCTTCTCCAGGGGATCTTCCCAACCCAGGGATTTAACTCATGTCTCCTGCATTGGCAGGTGGATTCTTTACCACTGAGCCATCAGGGAAGTGTATATTAAGTCTTACTAGCCATTAATTTAAGATAATGTTATGCAAGAAGTATGATGCATAAATTTACATATTCTATATATCAATGTATAAAGTTCAAGGGTAGGAAAAATTAGTATGTCACAGCCATATCAGTGATGATATTTTCGGAAGTAGGGGTTAGTGACATGTGAGAGGTCTGAAGTGGCTATCATGATAGTAACATTCTATTTTTCTACCTGAATCATGGTTGTATGAATGAGTTTACATTATGAATATTTAATATGCCAGACAGTTATGATTTAGAGATTTTTCTATAGGTATATTATATTTCAATAAGCATTTATTTCAAATATTAAAATTATTTATTTATTGTATATATTAGATACAAATGACTACCCTCATTTTACACATGAAAAAACTGAGTCATACAATATTGCATGTTTGCAGTTAATCACTGCCAAGATAAGTATTCACGTACTTTGATTTCGTCCAAGGTCCATGTCTTTATATAATAATAATACTATCTCTGATGAAAATTTGAATTATTTTCAGTGGGGAAACTGAAAATTGCATTACTCATTTGGTTGGAAAGAAAAGTAGAATAGGGTTAGAATGATTAGAAGTTTAAGTGAAAATATTAGTTGTTCTGTTGTGTCTGACTCTGCAACTCCATGGACTGCCAGGCCCCTCTGTCCATGGAATTCTCCAGGTAACAATACAGGAGTGGGTAGCCATTCTCTTCTCCAGGTGATTTTCCCAACTCAGGGATCAAACACGCGTTTCCACCATTGCAGGCAGAATCTTTACTGCCCAAGCCGCTAGGGAAGCCCAGAGTGATTAGAATCAATGATTAATATAAGCAATAAATTAAATTTAAGAAATAAAAAGTGACATGGATTGAAGGTGTGCCCTTCGTTGATTTTACGTGTTATGTCTTTCACTGTAAAGGCTGAGGAAATACACATTTAGAAGAGTTTTCAAGGTAAATGATGGGTTTAACACTGCTCTGATCTCACAGCAGGTTATTATAGAAAGTGAAATTCTTTTCATTTTCCATATAAGAATATCATCGTTTCCCCAGGCTTCTAATTTTATTTTATTTTATTTCATTTGCATGTGATGATAGTTTATCAGCCACTGAACATAGCCATCAGTTTTACATTTACTTAAAATTATCTGTATTCTTGATTATTACCTGTCTAGATTTATTGGAATATTTTATACAACAGTTTATTTGAAACAGTCTTAAGTCCTCTGCTTTGACCAATAATTTTATTAGAATAAAGTCTTAGTGCAATGTTTTCTTCACAGAAAAATGTAAGAAACTTGCTTTTACACCATGCAAATATAAAAAGAAACACATCTTAAGAGTGCACACTTTTATAGTTGACTGAATTTCAAAAACTTAAGTATATAGAAAATAATGTTGAAAAACTGATGTAGTGACTCACAATTTGATCTGTTTCACTACTAGTTGAATAACTTTTTCAAGGGTAGATATTAAGATCAGGAGGCATTTATACAAATTGCTACTTTTGATTCCTCCTACACTCACTGTGACTAAGTGGTGTTGCCTTCCATGGTTCTAAAAGAGTAAAATGAACTAGTGTACTTAGTTAATGAGACGATGTCCTCACTCCCTTGCCTGAAAGTTTTTCTCAGAAACTTACAAAAAGAGAAATAAATCCAGTGATAACATGTATGTGAATCTCTGTATGTAAATTTCAGTCGTAAGACAGAGAAAGAGAGATTTTGAGGACATTTAAATCTAAATATTGGCTAATATTTGCATAATAGAAATAAACACTAGAATAAATATTAGAGGGTCTCAGTTCTAGGGGTGGTCCACTAAAGACTCTGATGCTGGGAGAGATTGGGGGCAGGAGGAGAAGCGGACGACAGAGGATGAGATGGCTGGATAGCATCACTGTCTTGATGGATGTGAGTCTGAGTGAACTCTGGGCATTGGTGATGGACGGTGAGGCCTGGCATGCTGCGATTCGTGGGATCGCAGAAACGGACACGACTGAGTGACTGAACTAAACTGAACTGGACTGAACATCTAGAATTTCACAGATCACATACTGTTGAAGCCTGGCTTGGAGAATTTCAAGCATTACTTCGTTAGTGTGTGACATGAGTGCAATTGTGGGTAGTTTGAGCATTCTCTGGCATTGCCTCTCTTTGGGATTGGAATGAAAACTGACGTTTTCCAGTCCTGTGGCCACTGTTGAGTTTTCCAAANAACAGTGGAAACAGTGTCAGACTTTATTTTTGGGGGCTTCAAAATCACTGCAGATCATGACTGCAGCCATGAAATTAAAAGATGCTTACTTCTTGGAAGGAAAGTTATGACCAACCTAGATAGCATATTGAAAAGCAGAGATATTATTTTGCCAACAAAGGTCCATCTAGTCAAAACTATTGTTTTTCCAGTGGTCATGTATGTATGTGAGAGTTGGACTGTGAAGAAAGCTGAGTGCTGAAGAATTGATGTTTTTGAATTGTAGTGTTGGAGAAGACTCTTGAGAGTCCCTTGGACTGCAAGGAGAGCCAACCACTTCATTCAGAAGGAGATTAGCCCAGGGATTTCTTTGGAAGGAATGATGCTAAAGCTGAAACTTCAGTACTTTGGCCACCTCATGAAAAGAGTTGACTCATTGGAAAAGACTCTGATGCTAGGAAGGATTGAGGGCAGGAGGAAAAGGGAATGAGACAGGATGAGATGGCTGGATGGCATCACTGATTCGATGCACATGAGTCTGAGTGAACTCCAGAAGATGGTGATGGACAGGAAGGCCTGGCATGCTGCAATTCATGGGGTCACAAAGCATCGGACACAAATGACCAAGTGAACTGAACTGAACTGAAAAAGAGACTGTAGCCTGCTAGGCTCCTCTGTCCAGTGGGATTTCCCAGGAAAGAATACTGAAGTGGGTTGCCATTTCCTTCTCCAGGGGATCTTCCCAACCCAGGGATTTAACTCATGTCTCCTGCATTGGCAGGTGGATTCTTTACCATTGAGCCATCAGGGAAGTGTATATTAAGTCTTACTAGCCATTAATTTAAGATAATGTTATGCAAGAAGTATGATGCATAAATTTACATATTCTATATATCAATGTATAAAGTTCAAGGGTAGGAAAAATTAGTATGTCACAGCCATATCAGTGATGATATTTTCGGAAGTAGGGGTTAGTGACATGTGAGAGGTCTGAAGTGGCTATCATGATAGTAACATTCTATTTTTCTACCTGAATCATGGTTGTATGAATGAGTTTACATTATGAATATTTAATATGCCAGACAGTTATGATTTAGAGATTTTTCTATAGGTATATTATATTTCAATAAGCATTTATTTCAAATATTAAAATTATTTATTTATTGTATATATTAGATACAAATGACTACCCTCATTTTACACATGAAAAAACTGAGTCATACAATATTGCATGTTTGCAGTTAATCACTGCCAAGATAAGTATTCACGTACTTTGATTTCGTCCAAGGTCCATGTCTTTATATAATAATAATACTATCTCTGATGAAAATTTGAATTATTTTCAGTGGGGAAACTGAAAATTGCATTACTCATTTGGTTGGAAAGAAAAGTAGAATAGGGTTAGAATGATTAGAAGTTTAAGTGAAAATATTAGTTGTTCTGTTGTGTCTGACTCTGCAACTCCATGGACTGCCAGGCCCCTCTGTCCATGGAATTCTCCAGGTAACAGTACAGGAGTGGGTAGCCATTCTCTTCTCCAGGTGATTTTCCCAACTCAGGGATCAAACACGCGTTTCCACCATTGCAGGCAGAATCTTTACTGCCCAAGCCACCAGGGAAGCCCAGAGTGATTAGAATCAATGATTAATATAAGCAATAAATTAAATTTAAGAAATAAAAAGTGACATGGATTGAAGGTGTGCCCTTCGTTGATTTTACGTGTTATGTCTTTCACTGTAAAGGCTGAGGAAATACACATTTAGAAGAGTTTTCAAGGTAAATGATGGGTTTAACACTGCTCTGATCTCACAGCAGGTTATTACAGAAAGTGAAATTCTTTTGATTTTTCATATAAGAATATCATCGTTTCCCCAGGCTTCTAATTTTATTTTATTTTATTTTATTTGCATGTGATGATAGTTTATCAGCCACTGAACATAGCCATCAGTTTTACATTTACTTAAAATTATCTGTATTCTTGATTATTACCTGTCTAGATTTATTGGAATATTTTATACAACAGTTTATTTGAAACAGTCTTAAGTCCTCTGCTTTGACCAATAATTTTATTAGAATAAAGTCTTAGTGCAATGTTTTCTTCACAGAAAAATGTAAGAAACTTGCTTTTACACCATGCAAATATAAAAAGAAACACATCTTAAGAGTGCACACTTTTATAGTTGACTGAATTTCAAAAACTTAAGTATATAGAAAATAATGTTGAAAAACTGATGTAGTGACTCACAATTTGATCTGTTTCACTACTAGTTGAATAACTTTTTCAAGGGTAGATATTAAGATCAGGAGGCATTTATACAAATTGCTACTTTTGATTCCTCCTACACTCACTGTGACTAAGTGGTGTTGCCTTCCATGGTTCTAAAAGAGTAAAATGAACTAGTGTACTTAGTTAATGAGACGATGTCCTCACTCCCTTGCCTGAAAGTTTTTCTCAGAAACTTACAAAAAGAGAAATAAATCCAGTGATAACATGTATGTGAATCTCTGTATGTAAATTTCAGTCGTAAGACAGAGAAAGAGAGATTTTGAGGACATTTAAATCTAAATATTGGCTAATATTTGCATAATAGAAATAAACACTAGAATAAATATTAGAGGGTCTCAGTTCTAGGGGTGGTCCACTAAAGACTCTGATGCTGGGAGAGATTGGGGGCAGGAGGAGAAGCGGACGACAGAGGATGAGATGGCTGGATAGCATCACTGTCTTGATGGATGTGAGTCTGAGTGAACTCTGGGCATTGGTGATGGACGGTGAGGCCTGGCATGCTGAGATTCATGGGGTCGCAGAAACGGACACGACTGAATGACTGAACTAAACTGAACTGGACTGAACATCTAGAATTTCACAGATCACATACTGTTGAAGCCTGGCTTGGAGAATTTCAAGCATTACTTCGTTAGTGTGTGACATGAGTGCAATTGTGGGTAGTTTGAGCATTCTCTGGCATTGCCTCTCTTTGGGATTGGAATGAAAACTAACGTTTTCCAGTCCTGTGGCCACTGTTGAGTTTTCCAAATTTGCTGGCATATTGAGTGCAACACTTTCACAGCATCATCTTTTAGGATTTGAATAGCTAAACTGGAATTCCGTCACCTCTACTAGCTTTGTTTGTAGTGATGCTTCCTAAGATCCACTTGACTTCACATTCCAAGATGTCTGGATCTAGGTGAGTGATCACACCATCGTAGTTATCTGGGTCATGAAGATCTTTTTTGTATAGGTCTTCTGTGTATTCGTACCACCTCTTCTTAATATCAGAGAAGGCAATGGTAACCCACTCTAGTACTCTTGCCTGGAAAATCCCATGGATGGAGGAGCCTGATGGGCTGCAGTTCATGGGTTCTCGGGGAGTCAGACATGACTGAGCAACTTCATTTTCACTTTTCACTTTCGTGCATTGGAGAAGGAAATGGCAACCTACTCCATTGTTTTTGCCTGAAGAATCCCAGGGACGGGGGAACATGGTGGGCTGCCGTCTATGGTGTCACACAGAGTTGGACATGACTGAAGCGACAGCAGCAGCAGCAGCAGTTTTTTAATATCTTCTGCTTCTGTTAGGTCCATACCATTTCTGTCCTTAATTATGACCATCTTTGCATGCAATGTTCCCTTGGTATCTCTAATTTTCTTGACGAGATCTCTAGTCTTTCCCATTCTATTGTTTCCCTATATTTCTTTGCATTGATCACTGAGGAAGGCTATCTCTCCTTGCTATTTTTGGAACTCTGCATTCAAATGGGTATCTTTCTTTTTCTTCTTTGCATTTATAGAAATTGTTAAATTCTACTGGCTTGAACGTGCAAAGACTTTCTCAGGATCAAAATAAATTCCTTGGTCATCTAATATGGCATCTGTCAGATCCAGTTTTTTTTTTTTTTTTTAATGAGTTCCTCGCCTTGATCTGCATATTTTCCTTTGAGTCCCTGGCTCTCTCTGGGCATTCTTTCTTGAGTATTATTAGAAAATAATTACAATACAGTGTCAAATAAAAACAATGGATAGTCATCCAGTGTTGGCTTCACATTCTTATAGGCTTCCTCCTGCTGAAATATGTTTTGATAGTCTGAAGATGTACCTTTAAAAAGTGAATGTTATTTTGTAGGCCATGTTTTTCAATTTTTTTTTGAAATAAATTTCAGTCAAACTGCTTTTCTAATTTAACTTTTTCCCAGAAACTTTTATTTGCAAGAGCATAATTCAAAGAGTTTATGTGGATGTAGTTCTGAGTATTAAGGCTACGTCATTGTGTATTTTCCCACTTTTTCTACTTCTCAGGGAAATACTCAACATATATTGGATATATGGACATTGCTAGATAAGGAACACTTCAAATACCTTGTAAGCCAGTAGTCTGAAATCTGTATATTACAGCAACATCTTAGTTGTGAACACNGTGTGCTGTGGTCCATGCGTTCACAAAGAGTCAGACATGACTGAGTGACTGAATTGAACCCAATTGAACTAGAGTGTTTTGTACTTGATTCACTTTGTCTTTCTAAACTCAAGTACAAATATTATTAGAAAGATATGATACATATTTACTACATTGAGAAACCTGTACTTTAGAAGTGATATGCTACTCTCTAGGTATATCAAAGAACTTTGACTACATGAATTTAATTTTCAGACTCTAAAAGGAAAGATGATGTGGTAGCTGAAAGCTGTGTTTCCAGAATTGCATAGAGTTGAGTTAAAATTCCTACTTTGCCTCTTACCACAATGGACAAGTTACTTAATTTCCTCTTCTGAAAAACAAGAGTGGTAATGATACTTACTTTATTAACATGATAATAATGATACTTACCTTATTATGTCTTATGAAAATATATGAAATAGTACATCCAAATTGTGTAAAACATGGGACCTGAGAAGTAACAAATGTTATCTGTTTTTACATTAAGCATCCAAGGAATGAAGGGGGGAAGTACCAAGCACAGCTATCTGAAAAAATTGCCTTCCACTGTTCCATTAACCAAAGACTGTCTCTCTTTCAGTGGAAAAATTTAGCAATATAAAGTCACCACATCTTTAATCTGTCTACAAATATTTCAGAAGTTAAAGTGTCTGCCTCCAATGCGGGAGACCTGGGTTCGATCCCTGGGTCGGGAAGATGCCCTGGAGAAGGAAATGGCAACCCACTCCAGTATTCTTGCCTGGAGAATCCCATGGATGGAGGAGCATGGTAGACTACAGTCCACGGGGCCGCAAGGAGTCGGACATGACTGAACGACTTCATCTTCACCTTACATTTTTTCATATCAGTTTTATTATAGAAGAGTTTCATTCTGGGATTATCTGTTCCAACCTAAAAATTATAAATATTGGTTAAACTTCATACTTTTTCATGAAATTGGCATATAGTTACTGTCATCTTAAGTAGCACCAAAATATAATCACTCAAACATTCATGAACTTACATTTTTATTTTTTTCTCTACCACAGTCTGGCACTTTTGAAGGGAATTGAACTCTTATTATCTACTAGCTCCTCTCACTTCCAAGAATCTTTGAATGTAACTTTCAAAGAAAAGAATAAACTATGCCATTTGCAGAATTCTACCTATTAACTAGCATCTACTTCAATGTTTCTGCTTTGTTTATGGCTGAAGCCACAGAATCCCCTCTTCATTTTCTACCATCCACTTTCTCTTTGTATTCTGTCTTTTTCAATCTATCCTGATTTCTGCTACATAAATTCTTGAAATGTGTGGGCTTCTTGTGTATGTCACAAGGCTTCCCTGGTGACTCAACTGGTAAAGAATCTGCCTGCAATGTGGAGGACCTGGGTTCAAGCCCTGTGTTGGGAAGATCCCCTGGAGAAGGGAATGGCTACCCACCCACTCCAGTATTCTGGCCTGGAGACTTCCAAAAGGGGGTTGCAAAGAGTCAGGCATAGCTGATCAACTTTCACTTTCACTCAGTCCATCAGACAAGATGTGTTTCAACCGTATCTTTCCTAGATAATCCCATGTCAGTTTTCAGTTTATGCTGAGATGACTTGAGAGGATCTAATCTTAATCTCTTCAGATAGGCTTTTGTGGTCCTGAACACCCTGAATTTTTGTACTGTGTATAGGTTGAGGCTTGGGCTCCCCAGGTGGTACAGTGGTAAAGCATCCACTTGACATTGCAAGGGATGCAAGACAGGAGGGTTCAACCCCTGGGTCAGGAAGATCCCCTGGAGTAAGAAATGGCAACCCACTCCAGTATTCTTGCCTGGACAATCCTGTGGACAGAGGAGCCTGGTGGGCAGCTGTTCAGGGAGTCACACAGAGTCAGACGTGACTGAGAATGCATACACCTAGGCTGAGGATTCCTCAATCATCGAGTCTTGCCTACTTTTTTTAAAACAATTTTTTCCTCCATGTATCTTTTTCTTCCCCAAATTCACTATCAGAAGCAAGAAGACACATTGCTTGGAAATCTCAATTCCATCCTTTACAAGTTCTATTTTCCACAAAACTGTAGGACACAGTGCTATGAAGTTTTCTGCCACTATAAGACTAAGATCCTCTTGTCTCCATTTTCCAATAACATGTTCACTTCCTCCTACACTTTCACGAGCAGAGTCATTAACATTCATGTTTCTACTTACAGTTTGTGTAAGGCAATCTAGGAATTTTTTATCATACCCCTCAAAATTCTCTTAGCCTGTTCCCACTGCCCAGATCCAAAGCCTCTTTCACATTTTTTTAGTATTCGTTACAGCAGCAGTCCCACACTCAAAGTCTATTGATTGTTATTTCCTATTGTTATTATAACAATATAACATAACAATATAATAAAATAAAAATACAATATAATATAATANTTAGTGTGAATCTGGAACCCGGAATCACAATTATAACCAGCTGTGTGACTCAGGATTATTGATGAGCTCTCTATGCTTCAGTTTCTTTCTCTTATAAAATAGGATCCTGCATGAGTGAAGGGTAAATAAGATAAAGTATGAAAAGTCCTTGGGCCAGTTTTGGAGTCATAACATACAATTTGTATTACTTACTACTATTATTTGTTTTTGAAGACACGTAGCCAATTGGTCTCAGCTTAGACAGTGGTCATGTATGGATATGAGAGTTGGACTATAAAGAGAGCTGAGCACTGAAGAACTGATGTTTTTGGACTGTGGTGTTGGAGAAGACTCTTGAGAGTCCCTTGGACTGCAAAGAGATCCAACCAGTCCTTCCTAAAGGAGATCAATCCTGGGTGTTCATTGGAAGGACTGATGTTGAAGCTGAAACCCCAATACTTTGGCCACCTGATGTGAAGAGCTGACTCATTTGAAAAGATCCTGCTGCTGGGAAAGATTGAGGGCAGGAGGAGAAGGGGACAACAGAGGATGAGATGGTTGGATGGCATCACCGACTCAATGGGCATGAGTTGGGGTAAACTCCAGGAATTGGTGATGGACAGGGAGGCCTGGTGTGCTGTGGTCCATGCGTTCACAAAGAGTCAGACATGACTGAGTGACTGAATTGAACCCAATTGAACTAGAGTGTTTTGTACTTGATTCACTTTGTCTTTCTAAACTCAAGTACAAATATTATTAGAAAGATATGATACATATTTACTACATTGAGAAACCTGTACTTTAGAAGTGATATGCTACTCTCTAGGTATATCAAAGAACTTTGACTACATGAATTTAATTTTCAGACTCTAAAAGGAAAGATGATGTGGTAGCTGAAAGCTGTGTTTCCAGAATTGCATAGAGTTGAGTTAAAATTCCTACTTTGCCTCTTACCACAATGGACAAGTTACTTAATTTCCTCTTCTGAAAAACAAGAGTGGTAATGATACTTACTTTATTAACATGATAATAATGATACTTACCTTATTATGTCTTATGAAAATATATGAAATAGTACATCCAAATTGTGTAAAACATGGGACCTGAGAAGTAACAAATGTTATCTGTTTTTACATTAAGCATCCAAGGAATGAAGGGGGGAAGTACCAAGCACAGCTATCTGAAAAAATTGCCTTCCACTGTTCCATTAACCAAAGACTGTCTCTCTTTCAGTGGAAAAATTTAGCAATATAAAGTCACCACATCTTTGATCTGTCTACAAATATTTCAGAGGTTAAAGTGTCTGCCTCCAATGCAGGAGACCTGGGTTCAATCTCTGGGTCAGGAAGATCCCCTGGAGAAGGAAATGGCAACCCACTCCAGTATTCTTGCCTGGAGAATCCCATGGATGGAGGAGCATGGTAGACTACAGTCCACGGGGCCGCAAGGAGTCGGACATGACTGAACGACTTCATCTTCACCTTACATTTTTTCATATCAGTTTTATTATAGAAGAGTTTCATTCTGGGATTATCTGTTCCAACCTAAAAATTATAAATATTGGTTAAACTTCATACTTTTTCATGAAATTGGCATATAGTTACTGTCATCTTAAGTAGCACCAAAATATAATCACTCAAACATTCATGAACTTACATTTTTATTTTTTTCTCTACCACAGTCTGGCACTTTTGAAGGGAATTGAACTCTTATTATCTACTAGCTCCTCTCACTTCCAAGAATCTTTGAATGTAACTTTCAAAGAAAAGAATATACTATGCCATTTGCAGAATTCTACCTATTAACTAGCATCTACTTCAATGTTTCTGCTTTGTTTATGGCTGAAGCCACAGAATCCCCTCTTCATTTTCTACCATCCACTTTCTCTTTGTATTCTGTCTTTTTCAATCTATCCTGATTTCTGCTACATAAATTCTTGAAATGTGTGGGCTTCTTGTGTATGTCACAAGGCTTCCCTGGTGACTCAACTGGTAAAGAATCTGCCTGCAATGTGGAGGACCTGGGTTCAAGCCCTGTGTTGGGAAGATCCCCTGGAGAAGGGAATGGCTACCCACCCACTCCAGTATTCTGGCCTGGAGACTTCCAAAAGGGGGTTGCAAAGAGTCAGGCATAGCTGATCAACTTTCACTTTCACTCAGTCCATCAGACAAGATGTGTTTCAACCGTATCTTTCCTAGATAATCCCATGTCAGTTTTCAGTTTATGCTGAGATGACTTGAGAGGATCTAATCTTAATCTCTTCAGATAGGCTTTTGTGGTCCTGAACACCCTGAATTTTTGTACTGTGTATAGGTTGAGGCTTGGGCTCCCCAGGTGGTACAGTGGTAAAGCATCCACTTGACATTGCAAGGGATGCAAGACAGGAGGGTTCAACCCCTGGGTCAGGAAGATCCCCTGGAGTAAGAAATGGCAACCCACTCCAGTATTCTTGCCTGGACAATCCTGTGGACAGAGGAGCCTGGTGGGCAGCTGTTCAGGGAGTCACACAGAGTCAGACGTGACTGAGAATGCATACACCTAGGCTGAGGATTCCTCAGTCATCGAGTCTTGCCTACTTTTTTTTTTTAACAATTTTTTCCTCCACTTATCTTTTTCTTCCCCAAATTCACTATCAGAAGCAAGAAGACACATTGCTTGGAAATCTCACTTCCATCCTTTAAAAGTTCTATTTTCCACAAAACTGTAGGACACAGTGCTATGAAGTTTTCTGCCACTATAAGACTAAGATCCTCTTGTCTCCATTTTCCAATAACATGTTCACTTCCTCCTACACTTTCACGAGCAGAGTCATTAACATTCATGTTTCTACTTACAGTTTGTGTAAGGCAATCTAGGAATTTTTTATCATACTCCTCAAAATTCTTTTAGCCTGTTCCCACTGCCCAGATCCAAAGCCTCTTTCACATTTTTTTAGTATTCATTACAGCAGCAGTCCCACACTCAAAGTCTATCGATTGTTATTTCCTATTGTTATTATAACAATATAACATAACAATATAATAAAATAAAAATACAATATAATATAATAGTATTTTTCTACCTCCATTTCCTGCATTTAACAATGTTGTGATTTCATTGAGTCTACCTAGACAATCTAGGATAATCTCCCTATTTAAAGTCTGCTGATGGGCAATCCTAATTTCATCCACAACATTACTTTTCCTTTGCCATTTAACCTGACATATTCACAGATTCTAGTGAGTAGGACNCATTTAACAATGTTGTGATTTCATTGAATCTACCTAGATAATCCAGGATAATCTCCCTATTTAAAGTCAGCTGATGGGCAATCCTAATTTCATCCACAACCTTACTTTTCCTTTGCCATTTAACCTGACATATTCACAGATTCTAGTGAGTAGGACGTGGACATCTTTGGAGGGTTGTTATTTTGCCTACTATCACTTCTACTCAAATTCCAAACCATTAATGCCTTACAATTTGTTGTCCCAAATAATTTAATTCCTTGCAGTTGCTACCTTCTATTCTAGGTGAACAGAGTAAAAGATTGAGTTATTTCTTATTAATAACTATTATTAGCAATATAATAATGAAGGTAATATGGCATTGAAGGGGCAAATTTTGCCAATCTCAAATTTTCTAGGCCAGCCTCAGAGATACAGTAGAGTATTCAGTATGTGTAATAGTCAATTTGAATCAAATTTGGTAGAAAGTGTTAATGATCTAGGGATGATTAACTACTAACTTATACCAAATACAATATTGTTCATGTGTTCTGACACAGTATGTTGTGAATAAATTGTGTTATGTTTTAATATGTTGTTTAAGTGAAAGAATCAAAATGTTTATCATGTGTTTGAGTAATATCATGAATTCATGTAAGCCAGCAGTTATTTCTTAATTACCAAAGTTTTAAGAAATATCTCAATCTTTTACTTTGCTGCTGCTGCTGCTGCTGCTAAGTCACTTCAGTCGTGTCCGACTCTGTGCGACCCCATAGACAGCAGCCCACCAGCCTCCCCCATCCCTGGGATTCTCAAGGCAAAAACACGGGAGTGGGTTGCCATTTCCTTCTCCAATGCATGAAAATGAAAAGTGAAAGTGAAGTTGCTCAGGCTTATCCGACTCTTAGCGACATCATGGACTGCAACCCACCAGGCTCCTCTGTCCATGGGATTTTCCAGGCAAGAGTACTGGAGTGGGGTGCCATTGCCTTCTNGGATTCTCTAGGTAAAAACACGGGAGTGGGTTGCCATTTCCTTCTCCAATGCATGAAAAAGAAAAGTGAAAGTGAAGTTGCTCAGTCTTGTCCGACTCTTAGCGACATCATGGACTGCAACCCACCAGGCTCCTCCGTCTATGGGATTTTCCAGGCAAGAGTACTGGAGTGGGGTGCCATTGCCTTTTCCTTTTACTCTACTATTTTATATTTATATATCCACAACAGGATACTATGGCTTGTACTGGTGTTTCTACTAGCTTTTACCTCCTTATCTAATTCTAAAAGCAAGTCATTTTACATTTTATAGTCATGTCACATTTTCATTTTAGGCATCTTTTAAAAATCTCATCAATATGAGGCAAGGTACACCACGTATGCTACAATCTTGGATTTACCTCACCACTCTCCTTGCAAGAGTTTTAAGTATTAAAACCTATGTTATTAAATTATAGGCATCTGTTTTTGAAAGATTTTTACTGATGGGCCTNTTAAAAATCTTATCAATATGAGGCAAGGTACACCACGTATGCTACAATCTTGGATTTACCTCACCACTCTCCTTGCAAGAGTTTTAAGTATTAAAACCTATGTTATTAAATTATAGGCATCTGTTTTTGAAAGATTTTTACTGATGGGCCTAGATTAATAAAGTGCAATAGTATTTTGAGGTTATGATTCCAGCCATTTACATTCCTGGGATGGAGGTGCTGTCTATATTTTCAACCCTTATTCTCATTAGCACTTGGATTTGTTTTGATTATTGAAGGCAACTCATTTTGCTCATGCCTGTGTTTCTATTTGCATAGAAATTAGGAAAGAGAGCCTTAAGGGGTTTACAGTAAAGGCATTTAATCTTGGTGCTTCCAGACTCATGGAAGTCACTTTGAGAAAATGATTGTAATTCTCATCCTTGAGTTTCTTCATTTTCCCTTTATTCTTAAACTCCTACCCATCTTAAATTTTTTTATCACAAAATGACTCACATCAGTTTTATATTCCTCATGGACTAGAAAGAGTAGAAAATTCTTGTTCTATAAATTCACTTCATGGCCATATAACCACTGCTAAGCCTATAAATAAAAATACCCTAAATCCAATGCTGGCTTTCAAAAATGACTTTCTACTACCCAACATCTACTGAGTTTTTGAGTATTGGATAAGAAAATTAGTCTGCTTATCCACTGAAACATTAGAGCCCCGATTTTAATTATTTTGTTCTAAAGAGTACAGTATAGGAATTTTGCACTGCTTCATTGAGTTTAGCCAATATGAATTTTCTTCAAAGAACTCAGTAAGTGTCTAGAACAAGATCTGAGTCAGGACAGGAAATTGCAGTTTGATATTCTTGAAAACAGAACAGATTTTTGGATTTTCCCCTTGAATGAGAAATGCATATCAGGAGAATCTGTCCTGAGCTGCTTAAAATACAGTTCCATGTGGCCTGAAAAACACAGCTGCCACAATTTAGTGAGCTCATTAATCTTATTAAGATATGGACTTGCAGACTTGAGTTGCTCAAAATAGAATTTACTTAGTTGCCAAACAAATGTCACTAGATATTTACTCAACTATGTTAATGATATGTTAATTACAACTAAGACATAAATCTGATATCAGAATGTTAGGATCATAGATTTATGAAAATATATTATGATAAACAAATAAATGGGAAAGTCATGTTCTTTGTGGATTCTGTTTTGAACTCTTCAAGCACCAACAGTTGTCTAGCCTCAGGACAAAACATGAGAAACAAAATACATTAGCACCTTAGGACTTGCCCATCAAAATGGTTTATATGTGCCTCTTTTCCATCTATAATGGAGAAAGACCAGCAGTTAGGTAACTGGGTACTTTGATGACCTGCAGTAGTTCTTTGAGCCACAGGATGAGGAAGTTACATAGCTGTCAAACTGATGAATGGTTACTGACAAAGAATTGTTTTACAAAGCATTTTTATTGCACATGTGTTATGTTCAAGGACCCATACTAGGTGCTGGGGAATATATAAAGATTAATATTAAGAAATTAACAATCAAAGTTTCCATAAATGACTTTCATAGAATGTACAGAAAAGTGCAGTAGCAGCACTGATACACAGACTTCATGACACGGACCTACAGTAGAGTACTGAAAAATAGTGGAGGTAACAAGTTTGCAGGAATCTGAGAAGAGAGGGTACAGTCAGATGAAAAAGTTGATTTTAGACCTCGGTTCAGTTCAGTTCAGTCGCTCAGACACGTCCAACTCTGCGACCCCATGAACTGCAGCAGCACTCCAGGCTTCCCTGTCCATCACCAACTCCCGGAGTCCACCCAAAACCATGTCCACTGTGGCAGTGATGCCATCCAACCATCTCATTCTCTGTCATCCCCTTCTCCTCCTGCCCTCAGTCTTTCCCAGCATCAGAGTCTTTTCAAATGAGTCAGCTCTTCGCATCAGGTGGCCAAAGTATTGTAGTTTCAGCTTCAACATCAGTCCGTCCAATGAACACCCAGGACTGATCTCCTTTAGGATGGACTGATTAGATCTCCTTGCAATCCAAGGGACTTTCAAAAGCCTTCTCCAGCACCACAGTTCAAAAGCATCAATTCTTCAGCACTGAGCTTTCTTTATAGTCCAACTCTCACATCCATACCCAGGAGTAAAATGAAGGTGTTAAAGTACACTGCCTGGAGTGGAATAAAGTATAATAATAAATATTCAACTCTGGCAGGAGCATAATGAGTCCAAAACTATCTTTAGTGGTAGTAGAAACATAAATGTATTAAAAATATAAAAATTGTTTCTGGAAAGCAATTGAACAAGACATGTTGAGCTTCTTGACAGAGCTCATGTTCTTAAACTCAGTGTTTCCTCTTCTGAGGATATATCCTCAGAAAATAAATGGAAATGGTCAGCCACTTATGTATAAAATGGTTTGATATCATATTATTTTTAATATGAAATCATTGAGAACAGTATAAATATTTAACAAAGAATGATTGAATAAATCATGGCACATCCATTTACTGAAATATGATAGAATTATTAAATAGCAGATAAAGGGATCAACAAAATAAAATGCTGATAATATGACAGTTAAAAAAAAAAGACAACAAGGACTGACACTGTACTCCATATCTTATAATCACGTATAATGGAAAAGAATTTAAAAGAGAATATATATGTGAGTATAATGTGAGACTGAATCATTTTGTTGTGTGCTTCAAACTAACACAACATTGTAAATTAACTATGCTTCAAATTAAAAAAAAAAAGGAAGAAACAAAATTATCCATTTACCATGATCACAATTTTGTAAAATATACACTGGGCAAATACACCAAATGTTAACAATTTTCTTAGACTGAGTGCCTATAAACAGACTTTTCATGCACAAAGTTCACTGGGAAGAGCTCTCAGATATACCTGTATGGAAGTGAGGGAGGCAGGATGGGATAGAGGGAGACACTGACCTGCAATGTGGTGGCAGTGGGTGCTTCCAACAACGCCATAGAATATTTGGGAACTGGAAAAGGCCCTTTAAAGTTATTCCAAATTTAGATGGTGGAGCTAGAACTGTAGATGACTATATCAACCAGCCACTGGATAGAACTGCTCCCAGAAGAGGATGTAACCTTGGTAGGGCAATTCCCCTCTGTGGAATGCAATTTCCAGTAAGGCAGAAAACTTTGAACTGTCAGCTACCACCTTCTCAATAGTTGGGGCATAGGTGTGTAGCCCTGAAGAAGGGATCTGAACAGATTGTGTCTGTGTGTTAGTTGCTCAGGAGGGCCTAGAGTAGCTATCCCACACTGAAGGTCAGGAAGGGTGGCGGTGAGGAGATACCCCTCTTCCAAGGTAAGGAGCAATGGCTGCACTTTGCTGGAGCAGCCATGAAGAGATACCCCGCGCCCAAGGTAAGAGAAACCCAAATAAGATGGTAGGTGTTGCAAGAGGGCATCAGAGGGCAGACACACTGAAACCATACTCACAGAAAACTAGTCAATCTAATCACACTAGGACCACAGCCTTGTCTAAGTTGATGAAACCAAGCCATGCCTGCGGAGCAATCCAAGACAGGCAGGTTATGGTGGAGAGGGCTGACAGAATGTGGTCCATTGGAGAAGGGAATGGCAAGCCACTTCAGTATTCTTGCCTTGAGAACCCCATGAACAGTATGAAAAGGCAAAATGATAGGATACCAAAAGAGGAACTCCCCAGGTCAGTAGGTGCCCAATATGCTACTGGAAATCAGTGGAGAAATAACTCCAGAAAGAATGAAGCAATGGAGCCAAAGCAAAACAATACCCAGCTGTGGATGTGATTGGTAACAGAAGCAAGATCCAATGTTGTAAAGAGCAATATTTCACAGGAACCTGGAATGTCAGGTCCATGAATCAAGGCAAATTGGAAG
>SJYW01046419.1:138490-156365 GCA_006410735.1 Raphicerus campestris | reverse complement strand
CAGACCGCCAACAAGAACACAGAGTCAAGGCAGCCAAGCCCCGGAAGGGAACCGGGCCGAGGCCTGTGAGCACCGGGCTTCCAGGTGGCGCCAGCGGCAAAGATCCCACCTGCCGACGCAGCAGGCGTTAAAGACCGTCAGCAGGGGCAGAGCACCTCCAGCTGTTGTTACCTGGTACCAAGTGGGGCTGGGGACCCCCGAGTGTCACAACAGGCGTGCTGGCCAGGCCAGGCAACTGCTCTTCACTCACCAGCCCTCCGCAGAGAGAAGAGCAAAGTCAGATTTCAGAGAGTCCATTTAAAGCCCTCCGAGAACCAGCTGGGCTGCAAGGCCACGGTCTTGCAGGGTGTGCGGGGGAGACAGCCTGGAGCAGCTGCCCCCAGGCCTGCATGGGGGCCGCCTGAAGCCCGGGGAGCAGGTGGAGGCACCTGAGGCCCGGGGCTGTGTGGCACAGGTCGGGACCCCCGGAGGGCTGTACCCCAGAGTCAGTTACCCAGAAGCACACGGGCAGCCCTGTCTCTAGTGAGCAGGAGCTGCCCTTCCTGGCCCAACCACGAGAAGCAGGGGTCTGCCGGCTGTGGGAGGTAACGTTGGGCAGAGCCTCAGGTGTGCACTGTTCCCGTCCACGAGTCTGCAGTTCAGGGCAGTCATGGAAGGGGTGGAGCCAGAGGAGAATGGAGGGCCATCCGCAAAGCCACGAAAGCGACCACGCCCTGGGTGTTCCGGCCGCAAAGCCCCCGGCAGAGACCCAGAGACTCCGTCTCCAGGAGGCCCATCACCCTACAGAGCACACTGGAGGCAGCGCTGCGGGCTTCACAGAGATGCGTGGAGCCCTGCGACACACGCTCAGACCCCTGTGCGGTCTACCGTTTGTGTGAGGGCAGCAGAGGCCACACGACCGGGGATCCAGGCCCACCCCCTCCAGGCTGCAGGAGAGGCGGGGGCTCAGGCGTGACCCACACCTGCGGCCTCGGAACCGGCCCCCTGCACCCAGTACAGCAGACCCTGTTCCAGATCCATCAGCCCCAGGGCCCTGGACGCCCATGGGCACCGTGGGACACGCCCCTGGCCCTCCCGCTGCCGCACTGGAGGCAGGGCACAGGGGGATGCAGTGGGCCCCGTGCCACGGGCCTTCCCAGGGCAAAGGGGAAGCGTCTGCTCATCTGCCACACAGAGCCTGCCCAACGGGCTGAGGCAGCATTTGGGTTCTCAGCAGGGGCGGGGCGCCCAGCACCCGCAGTCCCGTCTCCACGCTGCTGCAACGGCGTGTGGCCACACCACATGGACACAGCCCGCTTCACTGACGGAGACCCGAGTGTGGCCTCTCCTGTGGCCTTCAGCTGGAAGCTGTGAACACCCAGTAGCAGCCCCCTCACCCCAGAGCCCGTCGCCGGGCAGCAGGAAGCAGGAGACAGTCCTGGGGGCCCGGCCCCAGGCCCCACCGAGGAGCTCCGCTCGCGGGGCCCGCCACCAAGCAGGGCCGCAGGGATCACCTGCTCGGCTCCTCTAAGCTTTGTGGCCCCTGGACGAAACTTCTTATGCTGTTTTCCTCTTCAAGTGAAAGCTCTTCGGAACAGCCCACAGCTGGGGCAAGCTGTACCTTACGTCTCTCGTGGCCCATGGCCAATGCTGGGCTCGCCAACGGCGACGGGCGGTCACCCCACGCTTCCGCTGAGGGTGAGGATCCCTCTGGGCTGCAGACTGACCTCCTTCAAACAAGGCAGGGCTGGAAGCAGCTGTCTGCCTCTACAGCCTCAAAGTGGAGCTTGTGCAGGCTCCAGGGTGCTCGGAGCTGTGGGGGCCTCCTTCTGTAGAGAAGGCTGCCCAGCTGGGAGCTCAACTCCACTGGCAGACGATGGGTCAGCAGGCCCGGGAGCCTCAGAGGCGTAGGAAGTCACCGCGACGCTGACACGCACGCCCATGTCAGCCAAGCGAGCGTGGCCTCCACGGCACAGGCCCGGAGACGCGACTGCGAAGGTGGGCCTGACACCAGAACTCCTCAACGTTTAACGCCTTCTCAGAGTGGGCTTCTCCTCTTCCTGTTATGGCCTGTCCACACAGTCAAAGGCTTTGGTGTAGTCAATGAAGCAGAAGTAGACACTTTTCTGGAATTCCTTTGCTTTCTCTGATCCTGCGAATGTTGGCAATTTGATCACTGGTTCCTCTGCCTTTTCTAAATCCAGCTTGAACATCTGGAAGTTCTTGGTTCACGTATTCTTGAAGCTTAGTTTTCAAGGATTTTGAGCATTACTTTGCTAGTATGTGAAATGAGCACCATTGTCTGGTAATTTGAACACATTTTGGCATTGCCCTATCTTAGGGACTAGAATGAAAATTGACCTTTTCCAGTCCTGTGGCCACTGCTGAGTTTTCCAAATTTGCTGGCATACTGAGTGCAGCACTTTCACGGCATCATCTTTTAATATTTGAAACAGCTCAGGTGGAGTTCCATCGCCTCCACGAGCTTTGTTCCTAGCGATGCTTCCTGAGGCCCGCTTGGCTTTGCACTCCAGGGTGTCTGGCTCTGGGTGCGTGGCCACACACGGTGGCTATCTGGGTCGTGGGGCTCTTGTGTGTGCAGGCCTTCTCTATATTCTTGCCTCCTCTTCGTAATCTCTTCTGCTTCTGTTAGGTCCATATCATTTCTGTCCTTTATCAAGCCCATCTTTTCGGGAAATCTTCCCTTAGCATCTCTAATTTCCTTGAAGAGACCTCTGGTCTTTCCCGTTCCTATTGTTTTCCTCTATATCTCTGCATTGCTCACTTACGGCTTTCTTCTCTCTCCTTGCTACCCTTTGAAACTCTGCATTCAGGTGGGTGTATCTTTCCCTTTCTCCTGTGCTTTTAACTTCTCTTCTTTTCTCAGCTATTTGTAAGGCAGGTCAAGAAGAATAGTTAGAACCAGACATGAAACAGTGGGCTAGTTCAAAAAGGCATATTACAAGGCTGTATACTGTCATCATGCTTATTGAACATCATGCAAAACGCTGGGCTGGAGATGAGTCACAAGCTGGAGTCAAGATTGCCAGGAGACATAACAACCTCAGATATGCAGATAAGGCCACCCTAATTGCAGAAAGTGAAGAGGAACTAAAGAGCCTCTTGATGAGGGTGAAAGAGGAGAGTAAAAAATCTGGCTTAAACTTGACACTGAATGAAAAAAATGAGAAACAGTGACAGAGTTCATTTTCTTGGGCTTCAAAATCACTGCAGATGGTGCCTGCAGCCATAAAATTAAAAGACGCTTACTCCTCGGAAGAAAAGCTACGACAAACCTAGACAGTGCATTAAAAAGCAGAGACATCACGTTGCCAACAAAGGTCCGTCTAGTCAAGGCTATGGTTTTCCCAGTGGTTGTGTACAGAATTGAGCGTTGGACCATAAAGAAGGGTGAGTGCCAAAGAATTGATGGTCTTGAACTGTGGTGTTGGAGAAGACTCTTGAGAGTCCCTTGGACTGCAAGGAGATCCNAGTACTTTGGCCACCTCATGCAAAGCGTTGACTCATTGGAAAAGACTCTGATGCTGGGAAGAATTGGGGCCAAGTGGAGAAGGGGACGACAGAGGATGAGATGGATGGATGGCATCACTGACTCGATGGACATGAGTTTGAGTGAACTCCAGGAGTTGGTGACGGACAGGGAAGCCTGGCACGCTGCGATTCATGGGGTCGCAAAGAGTCAGAAATGACTGAGCTACTGAACTGAACTGAAACTATGTACATAAAATTCACCAGCTGAAAGTATTGAACTCAACAGTTTTGGGTTATTTACAGGGATCTGCTTCCTGGGCTTCCCAGGTGGATCAGTTGGTAAAGAATCTACCTGCAATGAAGGTGATGCAGGAGACATGGTTTAATACCTGGGTCAGGAAGATCGCCTGGAGGAGGGCATGGCTACCCACTCCAGTATCTTGCCTAGAGAATCCCATGGACAGAGGACCCTGGTGGGTTACAGTTTATAGGGTCTCAAAGGGTTGGACATGACTGAAGCGACTAAACACAAGCACAGAGATATACACACCCCAAAATTGAATCTTTGAGAATTTTGATCACTTCAAAAGGAAAATCTCTACTCATTATAACCCATTCTTTGTTTCCTCTCCCAGCTCCCTCAGAAAACCGTTAATCTAACTTTCTCTATAGAGTCAGATATTCTGAACATTGTGTACAAATAGAATCATACAATATGTGGTCTTTTGTGTCTGTCTTATTTCATTGGTACTATATGTTCAAGGTTCATCTGCAATGTAGCATATATCAGGATTTCATTCATTTTTAAGGATGAAAAATATTTCATTGAATGTATATATGTGTTCTGTTTATCCTTTCATCTCCTCCTCCAACAGCATTTGCGTTGTTTGTTTTTGTGGGTGCTGTTAGGTAAGGGTCCAGTTTCACTCTTTTGCAAGTGGTTATCCATTTATGCTGGCACTGTTTGTTGAAAAGACTTTTCTCTCTCCCACTGAAGTGTCTAGGCACTCTTGTTGAAAATCAATGGCCCAAAAATGTAAGGGTTTATTTCTGTACTGCTGATTTTATTCCATTGATTTAAATGCCTGTCTTTACTTTTAATACTACTCTGTCATTATTATTACAGCTTCATAGTACATCTTTATATCAGCAAACATGAATCTTCCAACTTTATTATTCTTTTACAATATAATTCTGGTTCTATATTGTTATAGTTATCTATAGTTCTGGTTATCTCAGGTCCCTTAGATTTCCAAATGAATTTTGGGAATTTCTGCAAAAAATCCGCTAGCATTTTGATAAGGATTATGTTGAACCTGTCAATTAATTTGGGGAGTATTGTCATTTTAACAGCTTAAGTCTTCTGATCCATTAAACTGAGATATCAAAAGATTTCACAGACATATTTAGATATTTTTCTTTTACTTCAACAATCTTGTGATTTTCAGTGTACAAGATTTTCTCTTATTTTATTAAAGTTATCCTTATATTTCATTATTTTGCTGACATTATAAGTCAAATTGTTTTCTTAGTTATTGTTCATTGCCACTACAGAAACAGAACTGATTTTTAAATATTGATCTTATACTGTGCAACCTTGCTGAATTAATCAGTTTTGTGATTTTCTTGGGATTTTCTCTGTACTTGATTATGTTATCTGTGTTGTCTCATTTTTAATCTTCAATTAGTGATCAAATATAAGAAGAAAAAAAAGATTTAGGAGATCATGAGCAAATATTTGAAGTAAACTTTTTTTATATCTGCAGAAATCAATCTTATGATCAGTGCTGCTGCTGCTGCTGCTAAATCACTTCAGTTTTGTCTGACCCTGTGCAACTCCATAGACTGCAGCCCACCAGGCTCTGCCGTCCCTGGGATTCTCCAGGCAAGACCATTGAAGTAGGGTGCCATTTCCTTCTCCTATGCGTGAAAGTGAAAAGTGAAAGTGAAGTCGCTCAGTCGTGTCTGACTCTTAGCGACCTCATGGACTGCAGCCCACCAGGCTCCTCCGTCCATGGGATTTGCCANTGCTAAATCACTTCAGTTTTGTCTGACTCTGTGCAACTCCATAGACTGCAGCCCACCAGGCTCTGCCATCCCTGGGATTCTCCAGGCAAGACCACTGGAGTAGGGTGCCATTTCCTTCTCCTATGCATGAAAGTGAAAAGTGAAAGTGAAGTCGCTCAGTCGTGTCTGACTCTTAGCGACCTCATGGACTGCAGCCCACCAGGCTCCTCCGTCCATGGGATTTGCCAGGCAAGAGTACCTGAGTGGGATAACTTTGCCTTCTCTGCTTATGATCAATAGATATATACAATTTGAAAGAAGATATATTTAGGGTCAAAGTTAAAAGAAACATTTTAATAAATATAGCTGTTCTATATTCACAACAGTCTGCCTTGTGAAATAGTGAACACTCAATAACTAAACGTGTTCAATCAACAACACAGCTGCTCTGGATATGTTAGAGAGGGAATTACAGCCTTAAGAAATGGGCTGGGCTTTATGATTTCTAGACATTTTCCAACTTTATATGAATGCTGCCAATTCATTCTGCCTTGCTCTGATGGTTTTTATGTAAATATTTAAGTAAAGAAATGTGGAAAGCATCAGTAAGAGCTCCTACCTATTAAGGCAAGACTACAGTGTTCTGTATACTTACCTCTTTAGGTATAAAGATAGATTTCTACTCTCAGTCCTGCAGGGACTAGACTATTTGTATTTCAGGAAGTCTTCAATTTTCTGGGAGCAATCCATCCCCTATTAAAATCCACTATCAGGCATCAAAGGTGTATGAATACTAATATTATGCACCACCTTTCAAAGTGCTTTCATTNACGCAAGAATACAATGTTCTTCTGTATACTTACCTCTTTGGGTATAAAGATAGATTTCTACTCTCAGTCCTGCAGGGACTAGACTATTTGTATTTCAGGAAGTCTTAAATTTTCCAGGAGCAATCCATTCCCTATTAAAAACCACTATCAGGCATCAAAGGTGTATGAATACTAATATTATGCACCACCTTTCAAAGTGCTTTCATTCTTTTTTAAAAAAAATTTTATTGGAGTCTAGTTGATTTACAATATTGTGTTAGTTTCAGGTGTACAGCAAAGTGAATCAGTTATACATACACATATATTCATTCTTTTTTAGATTCTTTCCTCATATAGGTCATTATAGAGTGTGAGTAGAGTTCCCTGTGCTATTTGTGTGTGTGTGTGAGAGTGTGTGTTTGTGTTAGTAGTCACTCAGTCATTTCCACTTCTTTCCTATACCATGGACTGTAGCCACCAGGCTTCTCAGTCAATGGGATTATCCAAGCAAAACTACAGGAGTAGGTTGCCACTTCCTTCTCCATCCCTGTGCTATTTAACAGGTTCTTATTAGCTGTCTGTTTTATATATACTAGTGTGTATATCGGAGAAGGCAATGGCACCCCACTCCAGTATTCTTGCCTGGAAAATCCCATGGACAGAGGAACCTTGGTAGGCTGCAGTCCATGGGGTCACTGACTTGGACATGACTCAGTGACTTCACTTTCACTTTTCACTTTAATGCATTGGAGAAGGAAATGGCAACCCACTCCAGGAAATGGTCTTGCCTGGAGAATGCCAGGGACGGCGGAGCCTGGTGGGCTGCCGTCTATGGGGTCACACAGAGTCAGACACAACTGAAACGATTTAGCAGCAGCAGCAGCAGTGTGTATATGCCAATCCCAATCTCCCAATTCGTTTACCTCCCTTTTACCCCTGGTAATGGTAAGTTTGTTTTCTACATCTATGACTCCATGTTTTGTAAGTAAGTTCAATTGTAACATTTCATTCTTCAGATATCTCCATGAGCCTTACTTTGTTGGGAAGGCTACTCTCATAACCCCTACTCTGTAGGGAAATGAAGCCTACTGTGTTGAGGCTTAAATTGCCCCCCTCCACACACACAATTTGGTAATATTTCACTTCCACAGTGAAACAGTTGTGGTTCCACAGTGCAAGAAACAAAAGTGGACTCTTAATTTAGGCAAAAGAGAAGTGACTGGAAAGAATTAAGGGTTTCATGGAATTCATGGAAGTAGAAAGAGCAGACTGTAAGGGAGCATGAGAGAGCTATCCCCTTGAAATATACAACTGTTCACAGCAAAGTCTATATGGTGATGTCTCCAACATTGCCACTGTAAAGCACAATCTCTTCAACTATTTCTTTTGCCCTTGATTCATACTCTCAAGATTCAAAGGCCTGGGGAAAAAACACCCATCAGTCANTCATGGAATTCATGGAAGTAGAAAGAGCAGACTGTAAGGGAGCATGAGAGAGCTATCCCCTTGAAACATACAACTGTTCACAGCAAAGTCTATACGGTGATGTCTCCAACATTGCCACTGTAAAGCAATCTCTTCAACTATTTCTTTTGCCCTTGATTCATACTCTCAAGATTCAAAGGCCTGGGGAAAAAACACCCATCAGTCAATGTTAGGTTATATACCTACTGCATTGAAACAGAAGAAGAGGAATGCTACAGATCTTTCAGCTCTGCAGATTAAGGCATGCAGAAGTAACTGTTCTTCCACCAAAAGACACAGAATGAAGGAGAGGTTGTTGTTCAGTCATTAAGTGACTTTTTGTGACCCCATGAACTGCAGCACACCAGAATCCTCTGTCCTCCATCTCCTAGAGTTTGCTCAAGCTCATGTTGATTGAGTTGGTGATGCCATCTAACTGTCTGATCCTTTATTGCCCCCTTAACTATCTACAAAAGAAACTGGAGTATTATTGGATTTAAGTGTTGAGCAGTCAGTCAAAAAATGCCAAATGTTCTCTTCATACATACAATATATTTGTTGAATTTAAGACTTACTATAGTTTTAATCCTAGCAGCCTGAGAAAGGACACTTTAGTTGTGGCACTGAGCCATCCACTTTTTGTTTGTTTATCCATAATATAAGGAAACAGAGCCAAGGATTTTGCCCCTAAAATGTTCCTCTTATGGAAGAGCCTCATCTTTATAACCCTTGCCCCAGTGTGAATCAAGTGGCCTAGTTTCTGTTTTAGACTATTATTTAATAATCTAACTGTTTCAATGTACTAATGAGGCACCATTATTTGAGTGCTGTTTTTCAACTGCCCTGGTTTCTTGCTTGCATTACCACTGTCATCTCTTGGCCTAAATATTTTTTATACTTAATGATGCCTTAGTGCTTGTATCCTAGGCTTTTTAACAAAGACAGTTATTTTAAAAATCAAATAAATAAGTCTCTCTGGACTTCTAGCTCAGTGCTAAAGCTGCTAGAAAAATTGCTTCCCTTAGATTTAAAGCAAATAGGATATAAAGTTTAAAATTTATTCAATATACTTTAGAATGTTAAAAAAAATCAACATAGTATAAAAGTACATTTTTATTGCTCCTTAAGATCACAATGAAAAATTTAACTTTCTTTACCTTTAACTTTTGAATATGAAGGAAGATTTTGCAATTCCCAAAGCTAAAGTCTCATGAATCATGACTTATACCAGTTTTTTCAGCACCACACAGCACTATGATTCATCTCTTTGCTTCATGCTTTGATTCCTTAAGAAGTACAAGTTGGTCAATAGAGTTCATTTAGGTAAAGGATTTGAGCACCAACCTAATCTAAGGCCAATATAATCACCATTTTTGGTCGGCTCTCTGTTCTGTTTCCTTAGGGTCTAATAATCAGAGGAAGATGGCTCATTATTTCAATTGATTCAATCAGCATTTAACGTTCTGAAGGGTTACTATCAAGAGCCAGATTTGATTCAGGTTATTGGTGGTCTCCACAACAATGCTGATTCTTGATGCAGCTTGCTATTCTGAACTAATAGGAATTCAATAGATATTTCCACATCAGAAGACATTACAATTTCAATAAATATAGTTTGTAGGAAGGAATGGAATCCATATGTAGAGTGAGTGCAAGAATCAAGGAAATAATGTACTCTTTGGCTTGTTTATATCTACACTTATTCCAGAAAGCATTGAAAGTGTCTCTGTGGGTATCAAATCCTCACATAGGAAGCATGGATGGAACCATTGACATTGTCTTTGGAAATGGGAGTTTGAACTATCCATCAGAGCCAACTAATTCCATTTCAAAACAAATGTCCCAAAGACTATTGCCTCAGCCCTGGGCAAGTTCCCCAAACTGTCAGCCTCCTTCCCATGAGTCTCCCTAAGGTTTGGATTAGCAAGAAATCAGCAAAAGCAAGCAATGTCCAACTTTCTCAATGCATATCTTGCAATCACTAGCATAAATATTAATAGGTATTATCTGATTTTTGTTATCTTACAAATATAAAAAGCACATACCATATTTTGTTTGAAATTTCATTATATGTAAATTAAGAATCAATTATTATAATTCTTTGAAATCATTTTAAAACAAATAACTTAAGGACATTTCTTTATATTTTAATTTTATTTCTTCCTTCCCTGTCTTACTTTAGTATTCAAGCATCTGGTTCTGTTTCTGAGAACAACTTCCTGGTAATCCATAGCAGTCAGATTTAAGGGGATGGTGGTCAGTGGAAAACAGGAGGCATTGGAATCAATAGGATTCCTCAAAAAGGTATTGGCTACCAAAAGGCTTAATTAATGCTGGTATTGTTTTGTTCCAGCTACACTATCAAAACACATCTACCCCCATTCAATCTATCCCCATTTAATTTTCAGGTTAATTATTCCTATTCACTAATATAATTCCTTGATTGTATCCTGAATTTGAATTCAAATAAGTGATGTTCCCTAGAAAGCACTGATGTTACATTAAGACAAGACTCATAGAGATAATAACAAGAATTGATATTTGAATATAACTTTTTAGATTAATTTTTGTTGGAGTACAGTTGGTTTACAATGTTGTGTTAGTTTCTGCTGTACAGCTATGGCATCACTGACTCAATGGACATGACTTTGAGCACATTCTGGGAGAAAGTGAAGGACAGGGAAGCCTAATGTGCTGCAGTCCATGGGGTGGCCAAGAGTCGGGCATGACTTAGAGACGGAACAATGAACAGCAGTTCCCATACAGGTCAGTATAGAGTACTGAGTAGAGTTCCCTATGCTGTACAGTAAGTTCTTGTTAGCTGTTTCATGAATATTCGTTTATAGTTTATAGAGATGGAGATAAAGATACAGTCTTTCCAGATTCAAAAGGAGAGGCATTATCATCAGAAATAGGAGATGATTCTTTAAACATATCTGCAAGTTCTGACGACGCTGATTTCATTTTTGTTCTAGTACAGGAAGATAGAATGACAGAAAGAATACAGATTTCTAGGTCAGAAGAAGGATGTCTGATACAAAGTTTGATAGCTTGTCTGCTGAAGGATGAGTGGCTTGACATTAAGGAACCCTTCCTTCACTTCAACTGCAAACATCTTTCTGTACATTCAGCTGAATCCAGAAATCCTAAGTACCAAAAATGTCATCATTTTTGTGTCAAATAACAACACACTATGATTCATTATTCTAAGTATTCTGTCTGTAGGGGTTGCCAGAAATGTGAAGACTTAAAGAAAACACTAGCAGACACCAGCTAATTAATGTAATGGTAAGGAACATAAATTAAAACAAAACAAGTGAAAATTTACAAAAATTTTTAATAACCACAAAATAACCACAATGCTTGGGAACTGGTAGGTAATTAGAAATTCGTTCTTATTCTCAAACCCCACCCCAGTCTCAGGAGTATATTGTCAATGTAGCTAGTTTATAGCTTTGGAATTTTGGAATGCTTCACTGGCTATATTCACATGAAGAATAATTTCAGAACCTTGTGTATGGTACTATTAGATATGGCTTTCATGTGTAGTTCTCTTTGATATGGCCAGTATTCTGAAATAAACAACTAAAATTAGATCCCTTGAATCCTAGTATGTACATACAGAAAAGCTATGATAGTTCATTTGGTCTATTAGACAGGGTATTCCTAAACACTAATGCTCCACACAGGGATCTGCTTAAGTGTTTGAAAATTATTAAGAGGGTAAGATCTTGGCAAAGCATATTCACATGTATGGGATCTTTTAATCCACTTCAATACTTGAGGGAAATAATTGCTTTGTGGTAGGAAATATATAGAGACTGTGGTGGTTTTTAACAGTTTATTTAAAAATAATTTAGGTTTAATTAATATTTTTCATAGATTGACATAAGTTATGAGTGAAAGATTCTTTAATAAAATTATAATCAATTCCAGGTCATCTGTTGATGGCTAATTCACCCTATCAGTATAGACAATCAATGATGTACAAAGATTTACTCTGTTTAGCCTAAAAATCCCATAATGTGAAGCCATTTGATCTGGGGTTGCTCAGAAAGTTCAACAGCCAACACAGTCCTAGAATGTTAATAGATAGTACAACAACAATTAGTTTTAAAATTCCAGGACACTCTCAGAATGCCAGTCAAAGAGAGAGGCACTGTGAAGACAGTTACACCCAACTGGCCTATCCATCTGACCTTCTCTGACAGCTCCGAAGGTCATGTCTGGCCTCATCTCTCAGGGAAAAGTCTGCTAAATCCTCTAGTCTTGGGATAGGAAGTTCTGTTGTGCTCGAGCTCAGTCATTCAATCATGTCCGACTCTGCAACCCCATGGACCATAGCCCACGAGGATCCTCCGTCCACGGAATTTTCAGGCAGGAAGACTAGAATGGGTTGCTATTTCCTATTCCAAGGGATCTTCCTGACCCAGGGATCGAACTCATGTTGCTTTCGTCTCCTGCAGGTGGAGTCTTTAACTACTGTGCCACCTGAGAAGACCATGAAGTTCTCGACTCACTGAACTTTGGTGTCTGACACAAGGTTGAGAGAGGTCTGAAGACTTCCTCCCGCATCCTCAATTCAGGTGTTCCCCTCCCCTGAATTTCCTGCCAAGAGTCCAGTTTTCTAGCAAAGAAGCTCAGTTCACACTGCCTCGCTAATCTGTGGTGAGAAATGTTCTCAGCAAGGAACCTCTTGTTGTTGTTACTCACAGATGGGGAGGGACAAAGCTGGAGGGACAAAGCAGGGGCCAGAACATAAACTAGGACCCCTGACTTCCATATCTGTGCTTGCTTTTCCCATAAGATCTCCCAGCTCGCTGGTTACCTGACATTTACCTCTTACAGAGCAGTGGATCAGGGAGGCCTCAGGTATCTGTGTTTTCTGTTAACTGCCAAGCAATCATTTAAAACAGCACCTCTGGCACAGGGGGAGAGTAATCCCTGACAGTGGAAGGACTGAGAGACAAAATCTTGTTACAAAGTCATAGGTTATAATACCAGTATTTTACCCTCATATAAGCAACCTTAAAAAAAATGATACTGAAGCATTGACAATTTCCAAGCCTTATGAATTTCTGCTCACATTTTAAATACTAAGCCCAGCTGCGTATTCACGGCCTTTCGGTTTAGTTTTGGCTGCTGAGAGCTTAGCGACAATGCATTCTGTTCAAATAGCCCTGGTAGACCACACGCCATTTGTCATGAGAGAGAGAAATAATTGCCGCTTTTGACTTCATCATTTATATTTCCTACCATGTATATGTGTAGTTTGGGCTTTCCTGGTGGCTCAGATGGTAAAGAATCTGCCTGCCATGTGGGAGACCAGGGTTCGATCCCTGGGTGGGGAAGATCCCCTGCAGGAAGAAATGGCAACCCACTCCAGTATTCTTGCATGGAGAATTTCATGGACAGAAGAGCCTGGTAGGCTACAGTCCATGGGGTCACAAAGAGTTGGGTATGGCTGAGTGACTAAGCACATTGGTAGTTCAAGAAAGAACTATAGAAGGCACCCAAAATGTGAAAAATATTGATATTAAGAATATCATATAGTAATTTCCAAGTTTAACTACTGATATTTCTGGATATCTTGTATTTCAGTTAATATCTTCAAAAGTATGCAAATGATAATCAGAAAGACCCAATAAAAGGCCACATCCTTCATTCCATATGATTGCTTGCTTTATTTTTGTCAGTTGTTAAGTGCTTACTACAAGCCTAGTACTGTGGTGAAAGATTTACTTCTATCATCTTTATGCAATCTCATCCAATCCCTAAACAGTGCTTTAAGATAAATATTATTATCTCATTTTAAAGAAGAAAAAGTAAAGTAATTTCTGATCTCACATAGTAATTAAGCATTTAAATTCAGGTGTGGTTGATACCTGAGGCTACCATTTAAGCCAGCACACCGTTGTTGTTTTTCAGTCACTAAATGGTGTCTGACTCTCTGTGACCCCATGGACTGCAGCATGCCAGGCTTCCCTGTCCTTCACGGTCTCCCAAAGTTTGCTCAAATTCATGTCCATTTAGTCAGTGATGCTGTCTAACCATCTCATCCTCTGTTGCCCTCTTCTCCTTTTGCCTTCAGTCTTTCCCAGCACCAAGGTTTTTTTCGGTACATTATATCACTATCCAAAAACAGATCTGATATTGACATAATCTGAGAATGGCATTAGTGGTCAAGAACCTGCCGGAAAATGCAGGAGACATAAGAGATGCAGGTTCAGTCACTGGGTCAGGAAGATTCTCTGGAGAAGGGCATGGCAACTCACTCCAGTATTCTTGCCTGGAGAATCCCATGGACAGAGGAGCCTGAGGGGCTACGGTCCATGGGGTCACAAAGCGTCAGACGTGTCTGACATTGATGTGGTGATGGTGGCAACATCATTTGATTACTTTATTCTCATGGCTTTTCCCCAGTTCTTAAGGAAAATCTTGGTGCCAACTGAGAACATTGCACTCTAGTTTGTATTGAATTAGTTTCCTGAATAAGCAGAAGGGAGCATCATTTCCAGGACTAAAGACAGTTTCATCATGGCCAAAAGCTTGGACTTACACCATGGTGTTAAGGATGTGTCATTTTTTCAAATGAATCACAAGCATAATCGAATTCCACTTGTGATACTACAGAAAGGAATACAGCTGTGTATTACTCTGAGCTAGTTCCCTTGTGCATGGACACCATCTGCTTTCTGTTGTTTTAAATGAAGTTTTTCATTTTAGGCTTTAAAAATGCTTTAAATTCAATAATTGTTCAGTGAATCATTAGAAAAAAAGCAAGTTAACGAAACCGTAATTCTTTGTACTCTACTTTCTTCTAGGCTAATGACATCTCAGTAATGAGGTCCAAATGCATTGTGACATGATAGGTGCCCCTTTTAATTATCAGTCAGCTTTTACAGTCAGTCATTTTGGCAAGATTTTCAGCATTTGAGGGAAATACCTTATCTCTTTCAGTCTAGCCCTGACACGTCCTCAGCATATCTCCCCAGGATATCAGTGAACTGGGTGGAAAGACAGCTTGGGCTGTGAAAGTCTTTGTCATTATCAGCTGTTGCTGACAGCTGAAGCTTATGGTTCTCAGTTTAAAATGGGTATGAAAAACTCTCTCAGAACACATTTCATTTGATCTAATCAAGAAGAGTCTCAGATGAAGGACTCTGCTTTCTGCCAGGGTAAATCCAGGTAATTTGGAGCAGTCTAGAAATTTTCTGAGCTAGAATAGTCATACTAGTTTCCATTCCTGAAAGCCTAAGGGACAGTATCACCTCCTGCAAGGTATTTCCTATCTCTGGGTTTGTTCTCCTAGTTGGTGAAATGAAGAAAATGCCTTGCTGGAACGGATTCATGACTATAATGAAAAAAGGAGCAGAAAGCCCTTTTGAAAAGTGATTTTATATATTCTGGTTTATGGACCAGCAAGTAAGAAGCTTAGAAGTCACCACTCTGTCCTAAACACAAGTAGAAGTCTGAACAAACGGCAAAACCATCAATTCTTCTTATATCGATAAGAGAAATGTCAGAGGGCAAGCCCTAGCCTCCAAAATTGGAGTGAAAGTATTAGCTGCTCAGTGATGTCTGACTCTTTGGGACCCTGTGGACTGTAACTCCCCTGACTCCTCTGTCCATGGAATTCTCCTGGCAAGAATACTCGAGTGGGTTGCCATTCCCTTCTCCAGGGTATCTTCCCCACCCAGGGATCAAAACCTGGTCTCCTGTATTGCAGGCAGATTCTGTACCATCTGAGCCATCAGGGAAGCATCCAAAGTTGGAGTGACTCATAGTCAAATACAAAGAATCACTACTTACTGGAGCAGAAACTTTCTAACTGAAACCTCCACAAGAACCAGTGCTGGGGTAGGAAAACCTTAACTGTAATTGATGAATTGCTGGAGGCTCAGTGTGGACAAGTCGGCCGATAAAAACTCCAGAGGGTTCCAGTCATGAGGAGGAGTCCAAGTTCTTGTGAGTTTAATCTCCTGGAGCTATAACAGCTTCTTACAGGGAATACTAGAGAAAATTCGTCTTGCACTTTTGACAGTGGAAGGGGGAAAGCAATGATTCTGAGATGTGCTAGAGCATCCTGTTCTTCTACCAAAGTCTGCCCTTAGGAGCCTAATCTACTGGGGTTTTATCAGATCCTAACTAACCTGGGGAAGGAGAAATATCCAACTCCAGCTGACTCGAGCCTTGAGGAAGGACAATACTTAACTCTAGCTCCCTCTATTCTTTCATGAGGGAGAAGGGAAAGAGCCAGCTCCAGCCCCACTCTAGCAAACTTGTCCCAGCTCAGAGGGAAAGGTAACTGATATGCACATATAAAGTTTATAGCCCAGAAACTCACAGGTTCATAAAAGATTAAGACCTAGTTATAGGGATATAGAACACTTTCTCTCCCCACAGATTTTTTCACCACATTAATAAATGTCTATTTACAGCAGTTTTTTCTACCTAGTACCTTCTGTTAGCTATCAAGACAAAAATTACAAAACATACTAAAAGTCAAATAACACAGTTTTAAAGTATCAGAACCTGCCCTAGGTTTAGTAGGGATGTTAGAATCATCAAACTATGAGTTCAAAACACCTATGATTACTATGCTAAGGGCACTAATAGATAAAGTAGACAGCAAGAAAGTTCAGATGGGCAATGTAAGCAGAGACGGGAATTTGAAGAAAGGACCCAAAGAAATGCTACAAATCAAAAATACTTCTACAGAAATGAAGAAAGCATTTGATAGGCTTATCAGTAGACTGTACACAGCTGAAGAAAGAATTTTTGAGAGTGAGGTTATTACACAGAAACCTCCAAAACTGGAATGTAAAGATAAAAAAAAAATTTTAAAAAGATATAGAGTATTCAAGAGCTGTGAGACAACACAAAAAGTGTAAAATACACATAATGGGAACACCAGAAATAACAAAAGAAATATTTGAAAAAATAGTGAGTGAGAATTTCCCCAAATACATGCCACACCAAATCACAAATCCAGGAAGCTCAGAAAACATCAAGAACAAACACCAAAATGGCTATACCTCGGGATATCATTTTCAAACTACAGAAAATCAAAGATAAAGAAAAATCCTGAAAGAAGCCAGAGGGGGAAAAACTCTTACCTACAGAGAAACAAAGATAAGAATTCTTTGTTCGAATTTTTCAGACTTCTTATTCAACTTATCAGAAAGAAGAGGCAAGTGAAATATCTAACCTACTGAGGAAAAACAAAACAAAACATCAAGCTAGCATTATGTGCCCTGTGAAATTATCTGTAGGGTGATGAAGAGGAATTTCTCAAACAAAAAGTGAGGGGATTGGTTGCCAGTAGAACTGTTTTGCAAGACGTGTTAAAAGAGGCTCTTTAGAGAGAAAGAAAATGACATAGGTCAGAGCCTCAGATCTACATAAAGAAAAGCATTGAAGAAAGAATAAGTAAAGGTAAGCAACACTTCTATTTCTCTTATTCTTAATTAATCTAAGAGATGACAGTTTGTTCAAAATGATAATAGCAACATTTTATTTGAATATGTTACTGAAATCAGATTGATTATATTCTATGCAGCCAAAGATGGAGAAACTCTATACAATCAACAAAAACAAGACCAGGAGCTGACTGTGGCTCAGATCATGAACTCTTTATTGCCAAATTCAGACTTAAATTGAAGAAAGTAGGGAAAACCGCTAGACCATTCAGGTATGACCTAAATCAAATTCCTTATGATTATACAGTGGAAGTGAGAAATAGATTTAAGGGACTAGATCTGACGGATAGAGTGCCTGATGAACTATGGAATGAGGTTTGTGACATTGTACGGGAGACAAGGATCAAGACCATCCCCATGGAAAAGAAATGCAAAAAAGAAAAATGGCTGTCTGGGGAGGCCTTACAAATAGCTGTGAAAAGAAGAGAGGTGAAAAGCAAAAGAGAAAAGGAAAGATATAAACGTCTGAATGCAGAGTTCCAAAGAATAGCAAGAAGAGATAAGAAAGCCTTCTTCAGTGATCAATGCAAAGAAATAGAGGAAAAGAATAGAATGGGAAAGACTAGAGATCTCTTCAAGAAAATTAGAGATACCAAGGGAACATTTCATGCAAAGATGGGCTCGATAAAGGACAGAAATGGT
>SJYW01046419.1:106005-131794 GCA_006410735.1 Raphicerus campestris | reverse complement strand
AAGAGTTGACTCACTGGAAAAGACTCTGATGCTGGGAGGGATTGGGGGCAGGAGGTGAAACGGACGACAGAGGATGAGATGACTGGATGGCATCATGGACTCGATGGACGTGAGTCTGAGTAAACTCCGAGAGATGGTGATGGACAGGAAGGCCTGGCGTGCTGCGACTCATGGGGTTGCAAAGAGTTGGACACGACTAGCAACTGAACTGAACTGAACTGATTTGAATATGTGTGTATGTGTGTACACTTATTCGTTAGTGAAATGAATGACGGCAGTGTTACAATGGATAGTAGAAGTTAGGATTATTTTACCACTAAAAGGTATTCACACTATCCATGAATTGGCATAGTATTATCTGAAAGTAGACTTGGATTAGTTGTAATTGTCTATTGTAAACTCCAGAACAACTACTTTGAAAAGCTGAAAAGGCAGAATGACTAGTATGTTAAGAAAGGCCAGAAAATGAAATTATATAAAATGCTGAATTAAAACCACAAAAAACAAAAAAAAAGAGTGCAAGACAAAAGCAAGAACAAAGAACAACAAATAGAAAACAGTAACAATCATGGCAGATATTAAATTATGTCAATAATAATTTTGAACATCAGTAGTTTAAATGAACTGAGTGAATTAAAAAAAAAGTCTCAACTCTATAAGACATATCACTTTATAAGGCACTCACTACAATAAAAGAAAAATTACTTTAAGTAGTTGTTGATGTTCAGTCGTTAAGTCATGTCTGAATTTTTGTGACCCTATAGACTGTAGCTAAACCTGAAACTCCAGTACTTTGGCCACCTCATGCAAAGAATTGACTCACTGGAAAAGACTCTAATGTAATTCATGGGGTCGCAAAGAGTTGGACACGACTGAACGACTGAACTGAACTGAGCTGAACTGAACTATAGACTATATCACACCAGGCTCCCCTGTCCTCCATTATCTCCTGGAGTTTGCTCAAATTCATGACCATTCAGTTGGTGATACTATCTAACTATCTCATTCTTTGTAGCCCCTTTCTCCTTTTGCCTTCAGTCTTTCAGTAGTTGAAAACTTCCATCCATACCAAAATTCACACACAGATGTATATAGCAGTTTTATTCAAAATTGCCAAAACTTGCAAGCAAGTAAGATACTCTTCATTAGGTGACAGATAAACTGTGGTACATCTAGCTGATTTAATACTGTTCAATGCTAAAAAGAAATGAGCTATCAAGTTCAAAAAGATATGGTGGAATCTTGAATGCATATTGTGAAATAAAAGAAGCCAATCCAAAAGGCTACATGAATACTGTGTGATTCCAGCTATAGGATATTCTGGTAAGGCAAAACTATGAAGACTGTTTTTAAAAAAAAAGAAATAACAAGGATATTAATATCATTAATATTTTTCTATTTGCTGCTGCTGGCTAATATATCATCCCTTTATGGGTGATCCCTGTACAGTTGTGATATCCTGAAAGTCCATGACATTCTCCCCAAATCTCAAATTAATGCAAAGAACCAATACGTTTGAACCACTCATAGGCAAAGAATAGCCACTAGTTTGGAGCAGCAACTTTCGATCTTTCCACCACTGTGACATACATAAAATGACTTTTAAATTTTAAATGTAGCCGAACTCCAATAGATAAATAACAGCAACCTAATTGTACACACATACCTTTCTTTTCCACCCAAAAAGTGAGTGAAAGCAATTCCTTCTTATTTACATTTTTAAAAGGAAATAATTCAGCAACTTTAACAGTTATGAAGTGCAAATTACCTGAAACACTGTATTAGTAACCCTTAGATAAGGTCACTCATTGTTCTAGAGAATAAATTGAACTTTCTAATTATGAAGTAAAAAGCCTAATTTAGTGCTAACTTACACTTATTCCATTGGTTCCAGGGTTTGTTTGTTTTTTTCCTCTGTTTTCACTTTTGCCCTTTCTTATGCTTTTAGCAGTCCCCAACCATTTTGGCACCAGGGATGGATTTTGTGAAAGATAATTTTTTCATGGACTAGGGCAAGGGGGTGGTTTCAGAATGATTCAAGCACATTGCATTTATTGTGCACTTTAATTCTATTAGTGTTACATCAGCTCCATCTTTTAGATCATCAGGCATTAGATTCTAGAGGCTGCGGATCCCTGAGTTAAAGGACTTAACTACATGTTTATTTCATTGTAAATAACTAGATGCTCTTGAGAAAAGCTGGGATTTAAATCATATGTGACAAATACATGTATTCTGTGACTCTCTGGTTGAATAGTACAAGTAGTTCATTTACTATCAATGACTTAGAATAACAAATCATGCAATCAAAGAGAAGAAATGGCTAAATTTGAAATTCTCCAGTCGTTATGTTTACTATTAGAGTAATACAAAATTGACCATTTTCAATTCCTTAAAATACAATGAAATGGAAATAATAACAACCTTCTCAAGAAGAGAAAGAATAAAGTATACACCTTTCACTATGTCTATATTGCAACTATGAAGTATACTCCATATAACTCCTAGTAAAACTTTTAAAATTTCCCGTGGGTCATCCCATACTTCACAATTTGTTTAAATGCAGTATTTCTTCAAGTAGAAGTGACCAGAAACAACAAACGGCAACTTTTTAAAGAAAAAAGCTTTTCTACTTTGCTTCCAAATCTTAAAAAGGCAAGAAAATTAGAATCAAATCATGGAAAATATTTTTACTATGTACACAGAGATCATAAGAATAGTGGACATTAAGTCATATGGCAAAATGAGACTTCAGTTCAGTTCAGTTCAGTCGCTCAATCGTGTCCGACTGTTTGCGACCCCATGAATCGCAACACGCCAGGCCTCCCTGTTCATCATCATCTCCCGGAGTTCACTCAGACTCACGTCCATCGAGTCCGTGATGCCATCCAGCCATCTCATCCTCGGTCGTCCCCTTCTCCTCCTGTCCCCAATCCCCCCCAGCATCAGAGTCTTTTCCAATGAGTCAACTCTTCGCATGAGGTGCCCAAAGTACTGAAGTTTCAGCTTTAGCATCATTCCTTCCAAAGAAATCTCAGGGTTGATCTCCTTCAGAATGGACTGGTTGGATCTCCTTGCAGTCCAAGGGACTCTCAAGAGTCTTCTCCAACACCACAATTCAAAAGCATCAATTCTTCGACTTACTGTTCAATTATTCTCTGTGGTAAATTGCAGTAATGGCCCCAAATCTCTCTCCTCCCTGTATTCATACCCACTGCCAGACTTTGAAGTTCTTCCAATCAAGAGCTAGAGTCTTATTCTTAGAGAATGAACTTATGGTTGCCAGAGAGGAAGAGGAGGAGGAAGGGATAATTAGGGAGTTTTGGATGGATATATACACGCTGCTATTTTTAAAATGAATAACCAATAAGGTCCTATTCTGTAGCACAGGTAACTCTGCTGAGTGTTAAGTGGCAGCCTGGATAGGAGGGGTTTGGTGGAGAGTGGATACATGTATATGTATGGCTGAGTCCCTTTGCTACCACCTGAAACTATCACAACACTGTTAATCACCTATAGCCCAATACAAAATAAAAAATTTAAAAAAACAAGCCAGAGCCTTCTCTCCTATTCCTTACCCCAGGGCAAGTGGGATAAACATGGATGGGAACAGGTGGTGGAAATGTGGGAGGGGCTAAGGAGGGGAAGTGATAGGGCAGAGCTGGAGGAACCACATTTGGATTTGATTTTGGCATGTGGGAGTGATCCAGTATATAACCAGAAGCAGAAGTGATCCTGCCCAGAAAGGGGTGGAGTGAGGATCAGGGTTAGTGTTGAGATCATCAACATAACATGACTGGAAAACTGGGCCAGGTTTTGACTTGCTTGGACAATAGAATATAGAAGTGATGAGTGCCAATTCTGGGCCAACACATTGAAAGAACTTGCATTCTCTGGAAGTTGCTCCACCTTTGTCTGAAAAAGGAGGATAAGCGCTAACACACAGGACAGAGCAGAGCTGTCTAGCTGAGGCTTTCCTAGAACTATAACAGCTGACCACAGACACACAAACAAATCTAGATGAGATCAGCGGAACAGCCAATTCAACTCATAAACAATAACAAATTGTGTCACTTTGATATTCAACCATCTAAGAGGTAGGAGCGACCCATTTCTGATTTCAGGAATTAAGACTCAAAAGAGGTTGAGCTTATCTCTGGAAGTCTGAGCCTAGCTGCTACTTAAGTTCTGAACTTCTAACTCTGAGAATGGGGCCTAAACTGAAATATGAATACAACTCTCCTTATTTGCTATACTCCAAATGCCATTCAAGTAACGCATTTTGTTCAAAATATGGAAACACCTTTAGTTCAAAATATGGGAATACTTTTCTTAACAGTTTCCTTAGGCTTAAAGTTCTTTAAGAGACTCCAAAATGTTTTAGAGAATTTTAGATGGGAGAGCTATAATGGATTTTCTAAGGGAACACAGTTTTTAAGGGCATGTAATCAGCCATATTTTGGCATGGTTTTCAAAAATCAGGCACCACATTGAATGAATCATAGCTTTCACCAGGTATGAAAAGGGCCACACATTTTTATGCATTTACTGGTAATATCAGGCAAATGATATGGCAATGGCTTCCAAAACAGCAAATGAAATGCTATGTTTCAAAGCAGCAGAACTCCATTCAGAGCAAAATGGTGCCCTAAGGCCAACCATAATTTTTCTCATCAAAAATATACCGTCTCCTTTTTGGTGAAAGATGCAAAGCTCCATAAAGACCAGAAGTTAGAGCAAAGCACATCTTGGAAGATGAATGTAAGTACTGACTTAATTCTAAGGGTCAGTTTTTTATTTCTTTCATTTCTAATGCTACTTATGAGTTCTGCCTTACCTATAGATCAGTCATAGCACAGATGCAACTTCTCAGACAAGAGCTGAGCAGTCAGCACTATGGTAGAGAGACACGGTTGAACTCTGTCCCACCAAAATTCACTTGTTGTATAGGCTTTATCCCTAATATCTCAGACTCTGACTCTATTTGGAGATGAGTTTTTAAAGACTAATAAAATTAAAGTGAGATCTTTAGGGTGAGCCCAATTCAATAATGCTGATGTCCTTATTAAAAGGGATTAGGACATATATCTGCAGAGGGAAAGACCAAGTGAAGACACAGACAGAAGGCGGTCATCTACAAACCAAGGAGAAAGGTCTCAAAAGGAACCAATCCTGCCAACACCTATTGCAGACTTCTCCAGAACTGTGAGATGATTTTCTGTCATTTAAGCCCCTGCTCTGTGGGACTTTGTTATGGCAGCTCCAGCAATCTGATACTCTGGGTTTGGAAGACATGAGGAGGTGTCAGTTCAACCTTTCCTGATGCAAATACTTAATGTGTGTAGGTGCACGGAATTGTTTTTTATGTCCCAGGAGAGACAAAGTGCTATGGAGAGTTTCAAGGAGGGAGAGGTTGGCATTTTTTCTGTGTCTGGAAAATTAAATCCAGAAGGAAATTTAGAAAGATCATCTAGTTTCAGGAATTGTCCAATCTTATTTGGAGCATTTAAAATTGTTATCTGCAGAACTGATATCTTCAGCATTTCTATTTTAAAGTAATACAGAGCTTGACAGACGCAGCACCGGGGAATCGTGCGCTGTGTAGCAAGTAGTTGATACGTGAATAAATTTGCCAGAAATAGTGAGATACAGATGCTAGAGATGGAACGGGGTCTTGAAAATGATCTCATTTAATGACCCCTTATTTTTAGAGGAGTAAACTGCAGCCCAGAGACATTCAGTGACTTTCCACAGGACATTCAGTGAGTCCAACAGTGCAGGGCTGAACAGCAGACAAGTTAGCTCAGGCTGTTGGAAAAACAAGATGTGGAGCTGAGAATTCTGGATGATAAAAACAGGACACTATACCTATTCACTCCTCAATATAATTAGCAGCTCAATGTTTTCACTGTCCCAATGGAATAAAATGCATCTTAAGTTTCATACTATCGCAGTTTCAATTGTCCAATAATTAATAGGACTAGCTATATATCTATAAAAATAGTGTAGTGTAGCTTACTGTTAAAGTCTAATAAAGGATGCATTCACCCCAGTGTTCACTGCACTGCTGTTTACAGTAGCCAAGAAGTGGAGGCACCTAAATGTCCACTGACAGGTGAACGGATAAAGAAGATGCAGTACTAAAATACAACGGGATACGGTGCTCAGTCTCTTAGTCGTGTTCAACTCTGCGAACCCATGGCCTATAGTCTGCCAGGCTCCTCTGCCCATGGGACTTTTCAGGCAAGAATACTGGAGTTGGTTGCCATTTCCTCCTCTAGGGGATCTGACCGATCCAGGATTTGAACCCACGTCTCCTGCATCTCCTACATTGCAGGTGGATTCTTCACTGAGCCATTGGGGAAGATCCACAGTGAAATATTACTCAACCATTAAATATTACTCATTCATGTTGCTGAAAATGCCATTCGCAGAAACATAGACGGACCTAGAGATTATCATACTAGGTGAGTCAGACAGAGAAAGACAAATATCGTATGATATAGCTTATATGCAGACTCTAACAAAATGATACAAATGAACTTATTTACAAAATAAAAGCAGACTCATAGACTTAAGAGAATGAATTTATGGTTACAAGGGGGGAAGCTTTGGGAGGGGGGACAGATTGGGACTTTGGGATTGACATGTACACACTGTTGTATTTAAAACATATAACCAACAAGGACCTACTGTACAGCACAGGTAATGCTGCTCAATATTCTGTAATAACATGAATGGGGGAAAGAATTTGAAAAAGAAATAGATACATGTTTTAATGTATGTATAACTGAATCACTCTGCTGTATATCTGAAACTAACACATCATTAACCAACTATGTTCCTACATAAAATAAAAATTAAAAAAAGAATCTTACTCAGGAACTTCAAGGTGAGTTCACTTCTTGATGCAGTGCCAGGATTATTGAGTTTCCATCTGGATTTCTAGCATCAGTGAAGCAAACTCATGAATCAAACATAGGGTTTGGCTGTGGAACTCAAAAACCTAGTCATAAAACAAAATGCTTTTGTGTGTTTCTACTCAATATAGGTAATTCTTCATTCTTTTAGAAGCAGAAGAGTATAATGGTTAGGAGTATGGAAACTGCCCTTTATAAGCTGCATAAATTTAGGCCCACTTATTTTATTTTTATTATTTTGTTATTTTTTCTTTTTTGTTTTTTTTGGTCACATAACGCTGCATGCAGGATATTAGTGCTTCTACCAGGGATCAAATCATTCACTCCCTGCATGCAAGCACAGAGTTTTAACCACTCGATCACCAGGGAATTCCCTATAATTTTTTTCATTGAAGTATAGGTGATTTACAATGTTGTGTTAATTTCTGCTGTACAGAAAAGTGATTCAGTAACATATATACATATATCTATTCTTTTCAAATCTTATATATATAAATGCTTATGTATATAATTCTTATAAGAATTTAAATATATTTATGCATTATATATATATATATACACATACATACACTTCCTAAGGAGATGATGACAATAATGATACTCTATTCTTAGTTCCTCCTTTATCCAAATAGTTCTTCTTCTTAGGACCTATGGATGGATAGTTCTCACTTTGACCCTTTAGTTTAGTTCAGTTCAGTTGCTCAGTCATGTCTGACTCTTAGCGACCCCATGAATTGCAGCACGCCAGGCCTCCCTGTCCATCACAAGCTCGCAGAGTTCACCCAGACTCATGTCCATCGAGTCCATGATGCCATCNTCCAATGAGTCAACTCTTCGCATGAGGTGGCCAAAGTACTGAAGTTTCAGCTTTAGCATCATTCCTTCCAAAGAAATCTCAGGGTTGATCTCCTTCAGAATGGACTGGCTGGATCTCCTTGCAGTCCAAGGGACTCTCAAGAGTCTTCTCCAACACCACAATTCAAAAGCACCAATTCTGAGACTTACTGTTCAATTATTCTCTGTGGTAAATTGCAGTAATGGCCCCAAATCTCTCTCCTCCCTGTATTCATACCCACTGCCAGACTTTGAAGTTCTTCCAATCAAGAGCTAGAGTCTTATTCTTAGAGAATGAACTTATGGTTGCCAGAGAGGAAGAGGAGGAGGAAGGGATAATTAGGGAGTTTTGGATGGATATATACACGCTGCTATTTTTAAAATGAATAACCAATAAGGTCCTATTCTGTAGCACAGGTAACTCTGCTGAGTGTTAAGTGGCAGCCTGGATAGGAGGGGTTTGGTGGAGAATGGATACATGTATATGTATGGCTGAGTCCCTTTGCTACCACCTGAAACTATCACAACACTGTTAATCACCTATAGCCCAATACAAAATAAAAAATTTAAAAAAACAAGCCAGAGCCTTCTCTCCTATTCCTTACCCCAGGGCAAGTGGGATAAACATGGATGGGAACAGGTGGTGGAAATGTGGGAGGGGCTAAGGAGGGGAAGTGATAGGGCAGAGCTGGAGGAACCACATTTGGATTTGATTTTGGCATGTGGGAGTGATCCAGTATATAACCAGAAGCAGAAGTGATCCTGCCCAGAAAGGGGTGGAGTGAGGATCAGGGTTAGTGTTGAGATCATCAACATAACATGACTGGAAAACTGGGCCAGGTTTTGACTTGCTTGGACAATAGAATATAGAAGTGATGAGTGCCAATTCTGGGCCAACACATTGAAAGAACTTGCATTCTCTGGAAGTTGCTCCACCTTTGTCTGAAAAAGGAGGATAAGCGCTAACACACAGGACAGAGCAGAGCTGTCTAGCTGAGGCTTTCCTAGAACTATAACAGCTGACCACAGACACACAAACAAATCTAGATGAGATCAGCGGAACAGCCAATTCAACTCATAAACAATAACAAATTGTGTCACTTTGATATTCAACCATCTAAGAGGTAGGAGCGACCCATTTCTGATTTCAGGAATTAAGACTCAAAAGAGGTTGAGCTTATCTCTGGAAGTCTGAGCCTAGCTGCTACTTAAGTTCTGAACTTCTAACTCTGAGAATGGGGCCTAAACTGAAATATGAATACAACTCTCCTTATTTGCTATACTCCAAATGCCATTCAAGTAACGCATTTTGTTCAAAATATGGAAACACCTTTAGTTCAAAATATGGGAATACTTTTCTTAACAGTTTCCTTAGGCTTAAAGTTCTTTAAGAGACTCCAAAATGTTTTAGAGAATTTTAGATGGGAGAGCTATAATGGATTTTCTAAGGGAACACAGTTTTTAAGGGCATGTAATCAGCCATATTTTGGCATGGTTTTCAAAAATCAGGCACCACATTGAATGAATCATAGCTTTCACCAGGTATGAAAAGGGCCACACATTTTTATGCATTTACTGGTAATATCAGGCAAATGATATGGCAATGGCTTCCAAAACAGCAAATGAAATGCTATGTTTCAAAGCAGCAGAACTCCATTCAGAGCAAAATGGTGCCCTAAGGCCAACCATAATTTTTCTCATCAAAAATATATCCTCTCCTTTTTGGTGAAAGATGCAAAGCTCCATAAAGACCAGAAGTTAGAGCAAAGCACATCTTGGAAGATGAATGTAAGTACTGACTTAATTCTAAGGGTCAGTTTTTTATTTCTTTCATTTCTAATGCTACTTATGAGTTCTGCCTTACCTATAGATCAGTCATAGCACAGATGCAACTTCTCAGACAAAAGCTGAGCAGTCAGCACTATGGTAGAGAGACACACGGTTGAACTCTGTCCCACCAAAATTCACTTGTTGTATAGACTTTATCCCTAATATCTCAGACTCTGACTCTATTTGGAGATGAGTTTTTAAAGACTAATCAAATTAAAGTGAGATCTTTAGGGTGAGCCCAATTCAATAATGCTGATGTCCTTATTAAAAGGGATTAGGACATATATCTNCCTGGGTCTCCTGCATTGTAGGCGGATTCTTTACCATCTGAGCCACGAGCGAAACCCACTACTCTGTCAAACTACAGCTCAAATGCTACAAATTCCCCTACACTGTTCCTGATTCCCACAGCCCGTACTCTGGTACAGATGTTTGTATACAGGGATTTCCCTTAATGATTCGTGTCATCCTAGATTCTGGTTTGAGATGAAATCAAAAAAGTAAGTTTATTAACAAGTTGTAGCCATGGACAGAGAAGCCCGGCAGGCTGCAGTCCATGGGGTCGCAAAGAGTCAGACACAACTGAGCAACAAAGCACAGCGCAGCCAGAGAAACTGACAACCACATGGGCCACATTACCAGTCTAGATATCCTTACCGTTCTGTTTGCAATAAGGATTTGAAATTTCATTTTCCAAAGACGTATTTTTGTCCTTCCTATATACACAAAATGACTGGTCCCCATACTGTAGGCTGAAAAAACTGGTTGAATTTAAATGAGACTATAGAGTTTGTTTCTAGTGACTGGGTAGACAGTTGTCAGCATTAACTCTTCATGGAAAGACTTAAAATCAAAACATAGTTATCCAGATATTTCTAAATATCCCTCTCTAAGTTTGGAATTGACATGTACACATTGTTATATTTAAGATAGATTACCACACTACCATATGTAAAATAGATAGCTAGTGGGAAGTTGCTATATAGCATAGGGAGCTCAGCTTGGTGCTCTGTGTTGACCTAGAGGGGTGGGATATGGGGGGAAGTGAAAGGGAGGCTCAAGAAAGAGGGGATATATGTATACATATAGCTGATTCGTGTTATACTTGTAAAGCAATTACATGCTAATTTAGGAAAATTTTTAAATTAAAAATAAATAAAAATAAAATAACCAGAGAGGTGGGATGGGGTGGGAAGGTGGTACCAGAGGGAGGGAATATATGTATAGGTAGAGGGTTTCCCAGGTGGCACTAGTGGTAAAGAACCCACTTGCCAATGCAGGAGACATGAGACTCAGGTTCAACCCCTGGGTCAAGAAGATCCCCTGGAGAAGGGCATGGCAACCCACTGCAATATTCTTGCCTGGAATAGAGGAGCCTGGCGGGCTGCAGTCCATGGGGTCACAGAGTCAGACAGGACTGATGAGACTAAGCAGCAGAGCAGCAGCATAATGATTCACTTTGCTGAACAGCAGAAACTAACACAACTCCATTAAGCAATTATACTCCCACAAAAATAAATAGGATAACCAACAAGGACCTACTGTTTGTACATAAATTAACAAATAAATATAAATACCCCTCTCTAGCTATATTTTATACAAGGAACCAAAAAAATGTATACAGTTAAACANAAGCAGCAGAGCAGCAACATAATGATTCATTTTGTTGAACAGCAGAAACTAACACAACTCCATAAAGCAATTATACTCCCACAAAAATAAATAGGATAACCAACAAGGACCTACTGTTTGTAAATAAATTAACAAATAAATATAAATACCCCTCTCTAGCTATATTTTATACAAGGAACCAAAAAAATGTATACAGTTAAACAATGGGTCCCTGTAACTTCAGTCCTCATCTACTACCCTCTCTCCTTTTCTTAAAGGAGCCAAGCTGAGTATCCAGAGCACATGTAGTTGTCCTATTCCTTCTATCTAATAACAAGTGACAACACCCTCAGGCTCACAGTGCTAGCTCTGCAGGAGGGGTGGGCTGGGCGGCTTACTCAGGGAGTCTGGTAGTCTGTCCTGCCCTCCTGGGTGGGATTACAAACTAGGCCATGTCCCAGGTGACAGCCAACTTCCAAATGAGGCCAGGAATATTTAGAAGTGATTACAGCCCTGACATGGGACTTGTCTCCAGGAGATACCACGGTGCCTTTTTAATTTCCTGACATTTTCTGATACGGGGAAAGAATCCGGCTGATGAGTCACTGATATTAATGGGGCTCTGAATCCTGTTTGCCTCAGCAGCTGCCTCTCCATTAGTCATTCACGAAGAAAGGATTTATCAGGCAAACTCGGGGAAAGGCAGTGCCGACAGCCACTCAGTTGCCATTTTCATTAGCAGACCTTGGCTGCTGCTTCATGGGAACCGGAGTTGTTTGTTTCTATGTCTTGTGTGTCTGTCAGAAGCTGAAAATAATTGTATTAGATACTACCTTGATGGAGCTTTATTTGTCTGATGGACAGAAAACACTTCCGGAGCTTGAATATTGTGAATCTGCTTAATCATAAGAGGGCAAAGAGTTACATAATATTTTAGTATTTTTTTTTCTAGTTCTTGGTTTTTGCTTATATTTGAATCCCCTGATTTGAAAAGGTGGAAAAAAATAAAATAAACGGAACCATTTTTGTTTAGTGTAGCAAATTGCCTTACACAATGTCCACACAAAATCCCAGATTTGAAATTTAAGTATTAGAATAGTATATCCTTGCTACCTGCAAGGCTCTCCAGCTGTCAACATCCATAGTGCGCTTTTAAGAACGGGCTCCCAAGCAATGACTGTAATCTAGCTGAATAAATCTATTCATCCTATCTGAAAGATACAAGTATTGACTCTGCACGTATATGGTAGAAACTTCTCAGTTTACACTTCCATGGGCTTCTTGGCTCAGATGGTAAACCATGTGCCTGCAATATGGGAGATCCAGATTTGATCCTGGGTCTGGAAGATCCCCTGGAGAAGGAATTGGCAATCCTCTCCAGTACTCTTGCATGGAGATTCCCATGGACAGAGCAACCTGGTGGACTACAGTCCGTGGTGTCACAAAGAGTCAGACACAACTGGGTGATTACACATACCCATACTGTGCTTTTTACACATAGAGGGGTTGGCTCTAGAGAGTTCCCTTTATGAAGAAACAGAGGAAGTTTTTATTCAGAGAGCAACATTTCTTGAGTTCCTTATCTTGAATCATGAGCCCATACCAGAGTCTCTGCTAGCCGTTCTCAGTGTGCATAATAGAATCACCTAGAGAGTGTTAATGGCCCATATTTTCAAGACACACCCTGAAGATCCTAGTTACCGATTTTGATGTGTGCGGTATTTCCCGCTCTGACAAGCCATACTCTGACACCAGCTGGGTGTCCTGCAGCTCAGCTTAACCCTGACACTATCTACACAGAGATAGCATCAGATTTCACAGGTTAAGGGTTCAGTCCTGCAAGATTGCACACCCCCCACCCCCACTGCAACCTCAGATGCCAGGTGCAAGCCCAGATTATCACTTGTGCTTCTGACTCACTGCCTGCAGACTGGGGAGTTCAAAGACCCCCTCCATGCTTTTGATTAATTTACTCAAGTGACTCACAGAACTCAGAGAGACATTTTACTAACTATGTTACCAGTTTATTATAGAAGGATATGACCTAGGAATAGTCAGATGGAAGACATACATGGTACAAGGTATGGGAAAAGGACACGGAGCCTCCGTAATCTTTCTGGGTATACCATTCTCCCCTCATCTCCTCGTGTCCAACAACCCAAAGCTCTTTGAAACTCATCCTTTTGAGTTTTTAATGGAGATTTCATTATACAGGTATGATTGATTAGTAGCTGGCCATTGATAACCAAGTCAACCTTCAGACCATCTCTCTTTCTCAGAGGTCAAGGAGTTGAGACTGACAGTCCCAACATTATATTTATGATTGGTTCTCCTGGCAACCAGTCCTCAAGCTTGAGTACTTTCCAAAAGTCACTCATTATCCTAAAACCAGTCATAGTAGAAAGTGGCTTGTTATGAATAATGACACTAATTTCATCTGAAGCGATTTTGAGAATTGAGAACTAGAGACCACATACTATGCAAAAGATGCTCCCATTGCTCTTATCACTTGGGAAATCCCAAGGGTTGTGGGAGATTTCTTATAAATCACAGTATATCACACAGCCCAGTAGTTCTTGGATAAAGCCTGGGAGTCTATGGTTAATAAGGGTATCAGTGGTTGCAACAAAGGCAATCCATAGAGCAAACACTGAAAAGCACTGGTCAGTCCCCGTCCTTTGACAAAATAAGATGACCCACTTCTTAGTCAACTCTTCGTCAGCAGCACTAAGACAACTGCACCCTCAGATTGTGCAAGAAGTGAATGCCCCACCCTCAGGTCACCGAAAGAGCTGCTTTATTAACCAGGGGTTTCCTAGTTTCTAAACATTCTTTTCAAATATAAGCCTTTCAAATGAGTTAAGATTTCCACAATATAGGTAACAGAAACTCAGTCAAAGTGGCAAAGGTTTAAAATAAAGGTAGATGGGAGTGAAATGTGCAGGGCTGTGAATGATGTCATCGGTTAACTGCCATCCCTGTTTCTGTCACCCCACTATATACCTCTGCTCTGTGTCTCCCCATCACTTAGTACCACTCCACAGGCAGACTTTCTCCACTCAAAGGGCAATATGGCTGCTGGTAGCCACAAAACCACATGATTAGGGCTCCTGATACTAAAGAAAGACAGCCAATCACTTTAAGTTTCAGTGAGAGCTCTGATTGGCACTGCTCGGGCCCTACACCTACCCCTGAATCCACCTCAGTGTCAGAGTCATGAGCTCCCTGACTATCCACCATGAATCATGACCCACCCTTGACAGATTGTGGGGGTGAGCTGAAGGAGAACACGTGAGATGGTAAGGAATGGAAAGAGTAGGGGGGTGGTGCACGCAAAGAACAAAAACATATGGACTTGACCTTTCCCTCTCTGCTTTCTCTACCCTGCCACTTACTTCTTCACTGATACTCAGCTCAAATGCAACCGCCTCTGAGAAACCTTTCAGAATTCCCTCCTGCGGAACAGCTGGTCTTCAAAAGCGATATTTACCTCCTCNCCTTCTCTATCCTGCCACTTACTTCTTCACTGACACTCAGCTCAAATGCAACCTCCTCTGAGAAACCTTTCAGAATTCCCTCCTGCGGAACAGCTGGTCTTCAAAAGCAATATTTACCTCCTCTACAGCAGGTCTTCTATAAAGGCAAGAAACAAGCCAAAAACATCAAATTTATCTTTGTACCTGGAGCATTTAGCATCTTGGGAAANCTTTCTCTACCCTGCCACTTACTTCTTCACTGATACTCAGCTCAAATGCAACCGCCTCTGAGAAACCTTTCAGAATTCCCTCCTGCGGAACAGCTGGTCTTCAAAAGCGATATTTACCTCCTCTACAGCAGGTCTTCTATAAAGGCAAGAAACAAGTCAAAAACATCAAATTTATCTTTGTACCTGGAGCATTTAGCATCTTGGGAAACCCTGTCTTGATTTTCCCCTGAAGCCAACATGAAAAGTCAGTACCGTTGAACAAGAAGCAGCAACAGCTGAGGTTTGCCTCTTAGCCAGAGCAAAGCCAGTTTAGGCGGACCATCCAAACGGCCCTCTGTGGAACCTTCCCCAAAGAGGATTGCCTCCAGGTCTTCTTTTTTGCCATTTGAAATTCATTTCTAATTTCTTAAATCAGCTTTATTGGTATTATAATTTATATACCCCAAAAATGTATTCATATTCAGTGTACAATTCAATGATTTTTAGAAAACCTGCCAACTTGCGCAACCATCATGTTAACTAATTTTAGAGTTTTTCCATAATCCCCAAAAGATCTCTTATGTCTGTTTGTGGGCATGCTTCCTCCACAGCACAGTCCCAAAGTCCGCTAATCTACTCTCTGTCTCTATAGATTTGTCTTTTCTATATGTTTCATGTAAATAGAATCATACGATATGTGGTCATTTCAGGGACTTCCCTGGCTGTCCAATGGTTAAGTCTCCATGCTTACAAGGCAGGTGGCATGGGTTCGATCCCTGGTCAGGGAAATAAGTTCCTACATATTGAGGGTGGCCAAAAATAAATAAATATTTTCTAAAAATGAAATTTTTAAATACATGGTCTTTCGTGTCTGGCTTCTCTCATTTAGCATGATGTTGGGTGAGCCATGTTGTAGCATATACTAATATTTTATTCCCTCTAATTGCTGAATAGTACTTTATTGCATGGATGCATCATATTTGCTTCTCCTGCTCTAGGTCTCCTTAGCTCTCATTCTTGGAGAGACAGAGAGAGAGCATCCACAGAGAAAGGAAAAGAGAGCTGAAGTAGCCACAGTCCTGATGGCCCCAGGCTCCAACTCCTTTGTTTGTGATGGTCAACATTCTTCTCCCAATAAGCACAGCCCAGGAACAGACTCCTGCTCTTGACTATAGCCCATCCCAGCAGAAAGATGAGGACAAGAGAAGAGATGAAGACAGCAATAACAGAGGCACCTCGAGCCTACTATATGGTGAATATTTTGAATGCAGAATTCAATACTACTGCAAAAAAAGGCTAATGCTCATAGAAAAGGGATTTGGTATGAGTTCATGGGTTTTGCATATGTAACTAGAGAAAACATACTGAATCCAATTTAAATAGGAGTTGCTCTTGAGCAGGTAATTATAGTCTGTATATTTATATTTTCAAAAAATTTGCAGGAGTCTTAGGAGCATCTTTGGGGTAAAAATTATAGAAAAGAAGCAATTTTCTTTTTTAAGGTAAAGGATTATAATATCAATCTCTTACAAGATAAAAGCATGTACTTTTCAGTACTAAGTCTTCAAGAGTGTTCTTTCCTGACACACCTGCACATACACACACACACACACACACAGATACACACACTACACACATACAACACACACACACACACACCACACACACACATACACATGCACATACATACACACTACACACACACCCCCCACATACCACACACACGCCCCACATACCCCACACACACACCCCACACACACACACCCCACATACCACACACACACACCCCACATACCACACACACACCCCACATACCATACACACACCCCACACATACATACACACTATACACACACCCTCCCCACATACCACACACACACACCCCACACATACATACACACTACACACTATATACACACACGCATACCTTTTTCTCTGTTTAAACATGATAACATCCTTGACTTTTTTTTCTTCACCAATTAGTGTCTTTAAGCCTCAGCCCTTCTAATTAAATAAACCATTAGCTCAGAGGTCACATTGTGGAGGTAGCGGGGTGGGGGAGAAAGTATTAGAAAATTACCTCACACATTATCGGAGATTTTATTTCACAGCACGCACACAAAGGAGCTCTGCATCCAGGGCACAAGAGATTACTCATGAAAGGAATTTGCACTGAAAGATAATGAGGGAGCTTTCAGCAAGCCATCAATCTGCTGGCTGTTCCTGGAGGCCCCTGGACAGTCAGAACGCAGGCCAAGCTGAATGGAAGCAAGGTGACATTTAGAGGACATGGTTCATTGAAAAGAGCAAATATGTGCAACCCTAGGAATATTGTCTTGGGGGAAAATAAACCATGCTACTGCGAACACCATTGTTGTAGCTGGTGAGTCTTTTCCAGCTTTCGAAGCCCTTTGGCAACCTGGGGACATCGCAGAAAACCAGAGAGACTACTGTTGGTGATTTTTTTTTCTGTGCTAACTACTTTATTTCATTGATAGTTGCTTTACAATGTTCTGTTTGTGTCTGCTGTACAGCAAAGTGAAGCAGCTCTATGTGTACATAATGTTAGCATTAGTTGCTCTGTCATTTCTGACTCTTTGTGACCCCATGGACTATAGCCCTTCAGGCTCCTCTGCCCATGAAATTCTACAGGAAAGAATTCTGGAGTGGGTTGCCATGTCCTTCTCCCTATGTATACACATATCCCCTCTTTCCGGATTTCCTTCCCTTTTAGGTCACCACAGAGCACTAAGTAGAGTTCCCTGTGCTATACAACAAGTTCTCATTAGTTACTTATTTTTTGCATAATGTATACATGCCAATCCCAATCGCTAGTTCCTCCCACTCCCACTTACCTCCTTGGTATGCATATTTGTATCTCTATTTCTGTTTCACAAATAGGTTCATCTATACCATTTTTCTGGATTCCACATATATGCATTATTGCTGTCTACAAGAGACCCACTTCAGACCTAGGGATACATACAGACTGAAAGTGAGGAGATGGAAAAAGTTACTCCATGCAATAGAAAGCTGGAGTAGCAATCAGAGAAAGCAATACTCAGACGAAAAAGAAAGAGAATAACTGCTGATGCTTACCAGAACTGCAGACCCAGTAGGGAGCAAGGTGGAGTGCGATAGACAGGCTCTCAATGAAATTTTGCAGGAAGAGCTTCAGAGATACTTCCTTGTCTTATCCATTTCACACTCTGCTGTTTTTCTGTCCTGCATAGGTTTCAGTATGAAATAACTGTGGGTATTCTCTGAACTGAAGAAGTCAGTTTTAGAGAGGAAAGGTAACTACTGGAAAATGAATGGGTAATATCACTGTTTCATGAAAGAACCAAGTTTAAAATGCCATCTGGGAAACAAGTCTTACAGAGGACTAAGGTATGTACTTGAGATGATTCACCTTGACTTGGACTACTTCTCAAAGCCCCGTGTCTCTCTAGGTCCCCATATCTTTAAACTCATTTCGTCTTTATCCCTCCATTACACAAAATACACACTCACTGCAGAAATTTATTGGAAGAAAATATCAAGAGAAGACTAAATTTTCTGTGATGCTACCCATCAGTGACGAACATCATTAACATATTATCTAAATTCTAGACTTATCTCAAGAAATGCAAATGTGTACATATAAGCGTGCAAATGTATTACATCCTCTTCGTGTGTATACACATGCATATGTACATATTCTTTGCACAAAAGGTATCATCCTGATCATATTTTATAATTTACTATTGTTCAATTAATAATAAAACCTGTATATATCTCACATTATTAAATGTACATTCCAAAGAGCTATGTTGTATTTTGTAGTATGGATGTCCTATAATTTCTTTAAACCCAGGATCAGAAACAAAGTCAGAAGCATGACTGAGATAATTATGATTCTCAACTTCCCTGGATCTTCTACTCAAAATACAACTTGACACTTATTTGTGCACACTCAGGAATGCATATTGTGTCATAACACCAGAGAAAGCCGCAGAGGACCTGGGAAGTGGCAGAAATCCTGAAAGGATTAAAAAGCACGCTGAATACTAGAAGTATTTTTCAAAACTTACTGGAGCATGGATTCATTGTAAGCCACTTTAGCTGTCTTGGTATGCTGTAACACCCACCACAGTTGTTTTGCACATGGTAATGAAAAAAAAAAAAAAAGTTTGTTGATTGCAAAAGAATAAAGGACAGGAGAAATACATGATCCTTGCCATGAGCTGGAGAACTCCAAACTTAAGTAATCGTTTTAAGTCCTTGTATAACTGGGGTTAAAGTATAAATCTTTGGAATAAAGGCAAAAGGGAGTGACAGGAGATCCCAGAAAATTCCAGGAGATTCCAAAAGAAATCAGCTCCTCTCTCAAAGAAAGCAACTCCTATATCAGTACTGCCAAAAAAAAAAGTTGGAGAAAAAATGAGAGCTGGCTTCACATGTGTAATGCCTAAGTGAGTGCTAACCTGTGTCCAACTCTTTGCAACCCCATGGACTGCAGCCCACTGGGCTCCTCTGTCCATGGGACTTCCCAGGTTAGAATACTGGAGTGAGTTAGGGCATCTTCCCAACCCAGGGACTGAATCCACATCTTCCTGGCTTGGCAGGCACATCCTTTTACCACTGAGCCACCTATGTATGCACTGCAAATAAGAATACCACAAGGTCTGAGTACTTGAATAGCATCAAGCAGCAAACTTTCAAGTGTTAATTGAGGTTAGCTTCAGTTTCTGTACCAAAAACAGTTATCTAACCAATGTATACATGGCTTCTAGCATTGGGGGAGGGGAGGAATATATGGAATTGGCAGGCAAAGATTGCAATTTCCATTTTATAGAGAAAAATAAGTAGGTATATCTATGGCTCTGGAGGATGTCTGATGACCATAGCTGTCAGTGAAATTGGCCAAAAACTCTTCCAAGTCCCAGTGCTAGATGGAAAGAACCTAACCTTTTAACTGCATGATAAACCATGAAGCTAAATTAAGCATTTTCACCTTTCTTCCCTGTTACAGCTTTTTTTCCTTAACATCTAAATTTTAATAAGAATCTCACTTTTCAAGCCATCAGTAGCATGACTCCAGCTGCTTTAGCATCATCATTTATTATAAAATGTCTATCAACCTTCTATTTTGTAAAATAACTTCTATATGTCCTTTTAGTAAATTGAAATGTTCTTAGATGCCCACACACTACAGACAGACTTCAGTTATTTTTCACCACAAACACAAATGGCAAAAACCCCAAAGCCAATCATTGCATCCTATAGCAAAAGGTCTAAAATGCTGCTGAAGTTACCAATCTGATTCCAGTACACTCATGCCTTTTGCTTTGTAAAAAGCAGCTGCTCTTATGTCAAGTTCATCTGCTTAAAATATTTACTGTACATAATCCTCACTTAGCTGGCAGGTCTTTGCCATAGAAACGATCTTAGCAACCGAGATGTGCATCAGCAGGAAGACAAGCAAATATTTGAAAGAACAGAAGCACCTCTGCAAAATACCCCTAGTCTTGAGAAGAACAATTTCTATGGTGAAACACTGGGGAAATAAGTACTGGTTACCCAAACAGGAAACCACTGGGATCAGATGCTATGCCAACTTTTTGCCATCATCCTTGATTTTCAGCAAAGAAAGCCAGAATAAAGATGCTCAACTGGATCTGTAATTACACACCAGCTGGAACTGCAATTATTGAAGCTTGTAAGTCTTCCTGCTTAGCCTTGCCAGTTTCAGGCGTAGTAACCAGCAACAAGCCAACTCAGTCCCACCCAGTTTCTGAGACAACCCATTCACTTCTTATACAATTGTTCATTGAGCACCAACCAATGTCTGACATTTAGCTGTGGGCTGAGAATGCAGTTATGACTGAGGAAGGCTGAGCACCGAAGAATTGATGCTTTTGAACTGTGGTGTTGGAGAAGACTCTTGAGAGTCCCTTGGACTGCAAGGAGATCCAACCAGTCCATTTTGAAGGAGATCAACCCTGAGATTTCTTTGGAAGGAATGATACTAAAGCTGAAACTCCAGTACTTTGGCCACCTCATGCGAAGAGTTGACTCATTGGAAACGACTCTGATGCTGGGAGGGATTGGGGGCAGGAGAAGGGGACAACCAAGGATGAGATGGCTGGATGGCATCACAGACTCAATGGACGTGAGTCTGAGTGAACTCCGGGAGATGGTGATGAACAGGGAGTCCTGGCGTGCTGTGATTCATAGGGTCACAAAGAGCTGGACACGACTGAGCAACTGAACTGAACTGAACTGAACTGAACTGAGAATGCAGTAAAGAGTAAGATGGGATCTCAATTTTCATGAAACTTCCATGCCAGAAAATGAATATGGTAAGTCAATCCATTCATCCATCCATCATCCTTTCATACATACATCAGATATAAATAAAAAAGGAACAATCTCACATACTAAATAATTCTATGAAGAAATCAAGCTAAGTAATGTGAAAGGAAGTAGGTGGGAGTAATTTGAGTAACTTGATTAGTGTACGTCTGTTCATGTATGATATAAGCAGAGAGGAGAGCCGATACAAAAGGACAAAGGTACAAAAATGGACAGAAGACATAAACATGTAGTTCAGAAAAAAAAAAACACACACACACAAATGAACTTGTAAGTGAGGAAAGATGTCCAATTTTGTCTGCAGTAAAATAAATGCACAACACAAAAGGGAAATGCCTGAGAAACACCTTGCTGACAAGGTTTGAGGTGACAGACTGTACTGTCATATGCTGTTAATCATTTTATAAATTGGTACTAACCTAAGCTAGGCTGTTAGCAGTATTTTACAAAAGCACATGCATTTATCCTATGACTTAGCTGTCCAAATGCTATGAATATACCTGAGGACCTATCGCCACAAAAGAAAACTACAAACACGAGGTTATTCATTGAGGTATCATGTAGAGTTACAAAAAAAAAAAAAATTGAAAACAATACAAAAATCCAGTAAATGAGGGCCTGGTGAATCAAAAATGGTACATCCACACAATGGAGTACCTTGCAGCAGTAAAAAGGGGGAAAAAAAAAAGAGGAAGAGCTTTACATAGGAGTATGAAGTGGACTGCATGTGTAGAGTCTTCTCTACACATGGACATCACCAGATGGTCAACACTGACATCAGCCTGATTATATTCTTTGAAGCCAAAAGTGGAGAAGCTCTATACAATACAGCTAGCAAAAACAAGACCGGGAGCTGACCGTGGCTTAGATCATGAACTCCTTATTGCCAAATTCAGACTGAAATTGAAGAAAGTAGGAAAAACCACTGGACCATTCAGGTATGACCTAAATCAAATTCTAACAGTTATACAGTGGAAGTNAGGCTATGGTTTTTCCAGTAGTCATGTATGGATGTGAGGGTTGGACTATAAAGAAAGCTGAGCACCGAAAAATTGATGCTTTTGAACTGTGATGTTGGAGAAGACTCTTGAGAGTCCCTTGGACTGCAAGGAGATCCAACCAGTCCATCCTAAAAGAGATCAGTCCTGAGTGTTCATTGAAATGACTGATGCTGAAGCAGAAACTCCAATACTCTGGCCACCTGATGCAAAGAGCTGACTCATTTGAAAAGACCCTGATGCTAGGGAAAGGTTGAAGGCAGGGCGAGATGGGGACGACAGAGGATGAGATCGTTGGATGGCATCACCGACTCAATGGACATGAGTTTGAGTAAACTCCAGAAGTTGGTGTTGGACAGGCAGGTCTGGCTTTCTGCAATCCATGGGATCCCAAAGTCAAACACAACTGAGTGACTGAACTTAACTGAATGAAATGGATTCCAGTATATATTGAAAAGTTGAAAAGGGAAGATGCAAAATAATGCATATGCTATTTTTGTGTTTTTTTTTACAGTTTTATTGAGGTACAGGTGATACAAAGAAATGAATATATTTAATATATACAATTTGAAGAGTCTGAACTTATGCAAACACCCTTAATAACATCGCCACAATCAAAGTCATTGATGTATCCAACAACCCCCAAATTTTCCACGTGTCCATTTGCTTTTGTTTCATTTTGCTTCGGTAAGAACAGTTACCTGGTGGTAGCTGAACCCAACAGGCTTCCCTGGTGGTTCAGACAGTAAAGTGTCTGCCTGCAATGTGGGAGACCTGGGTTCGATTCCTGGGTCAGGAAGATACCCTGGAGAAGCAAATGGCAATCCATTCCAGCACTCTTGCCTGGAAAATCCCATGGACAGAGGAGGCTGATAGGCTACAGTCCATGGGGTCGCAAAGAGTCGGACACGACTGAGCAACTTCACTTTCACTTCACTTTCACTTTCAAGAACAGTTAACATGAGATCCACCCTCAAATTTTGCAATGCACAATACATATTGTGCATTTATGAACAATATAGCCATTATGTTTACAACTGCTCTCCAGACTTCATTCATCTTGCAAACTGAAACTTTGCACCCATTGAATGACAACTCTGTTTCCCCATCTCCACTCCCAGATCCTAGCAACCACTGTTGTATTCTCTGCTTCTGTTTCGTTTTGGTTTTTTGGCCCAGTCATTTGGCTTGTGGGATCTTAGTTCTCCAATCAGGGATCAAACCCAGACCCTCAACAGTGAAAGCACAGAGTCCTAATCACTGGACTACCAGGAAATAAATTGCTGAGTTTGATGATTTTAGGTTCCCTCATATAAGTGGAATTGTGCAGTATTTGTTGTTTTATGACTGGTTTATCACACTTTTCATGATGTCCTGGAGGTTCATCTGTATTGTGTAAATGGGGGGATTTCTTGTTTTCTAAGACTGAATAATAGTCTATTAACTATATATACCATATTTTTTTGTACCCATTCATCTGTTGAGGGACACTTTGATTGTTTTCACATTACTTTTATATGTTAAAAAACAAAAACATTGATAAAACAAATGAACATGGTTCCCTATGGGAGTAAGTGAAATCAGAGTGGGAGTGCTGTGTGCTAATTCGCTTTAGACCTGACTCTGGGCATCGCTATGGACTGTAGCTCGCCAGATTTCTCAGTCCATGGGATTCTCCAGGCAAGAATACTGGAATGGTTTGCCATGCTCTCCTCTGGGGATCTTCCCAATCGAGAGGTCAAATCCTAGACTCTTACATCTAACCTGTATTGGCAGGTGGGTTCTTTACCACTAGCGCCTCCAGGAAGCCCTGTAGGAGTGAGTGGGATCAGAGTGAGAGGGCTAGGGCTGAAATATTTTAAACGGATGAACTTGATATAGGAGCAAACTGGCTTTGGGGTTTTTACCATTGGCGTTTGTGGATATACTTTTTTAAATTCTGTTTGAATCACTGAAGTGCTTTACATATTCAAAAAATAAAATTAAATCAAGACGGATGAAGAAATTCCCAAAATACCAGCAAGCTGAATAGGCCACCTGTTTTGCCACCAGTGACCCATGCGATTAACTGCAGGATTGAGGACTTCACCAGCTTCCTGAGGTGCATCCTGAGGGTGTGAATAGAAACTATGTGCTTGAGGAAGGAAAACTGAGATTTTTAAATTAGGTTAAGCCGATTGCATTCACCCTCATACAAACCAATATCCAGTTACACTACAGTTAGCTGTTCAATTAAGTTACCTCACAAGGAATAAAGAGATATTAACCATAAATTTTTCATTCTGGCATTTAATATTTTTTCCAAAATCACAGACCAAGTTCAATAACTTATTTTTCAGTTTCTAAGATTTCAGGAAACAAGGCCAACTTTCTTCCCATTTCCATCATCTGACTCACATGCCAAGCCCCTGAGGAAGCAACAGCAAACATACTGGTGTCAGCAATTACAGGCTGACTCATGCGAGAACGTGCACAATTAACCTATTGAACATCTCTCGGGCAGGCGTTTCATCCTCCGTAGGATCAGCTGTTCTGCATTCACCCAGGGTAGGCGCCCAGCCAGGCTGCCGTGTGTTCCCACGCATTTCCGCTCTGATGGCTGGCCAGAAACAATTCATAACCCCACCACGAGCAGCATCAGCAACAGAGCTCAAACTCCAAACGTTCCGTCTAAGCTGAACAGATCATTTCCAGGTTACTCTGCTGCCACTGTGTTCATGCCATGGAGGGCCCTGCGGGGCTCCTGGACACAAGGCCTTTGTGTCCTGCATTTCTTTGATCATAGGAAACAGCCTTCATTCAGCCTCTAGGACCTTCCTTGAGTTCCAATGGGCAGATTCAAGCAGCTGTTAATTAGAGAAGGGAGGGTGTGTGAGACCAGGGAGAATCAGCCAAGAGCAGCCTTGAGGCAAGGTCCCATTTCCCACATCAATGGGTAGACACAACAATATTTTTGAGTTACTCTGCAGAAACTGAAACCCCCTCCAGGCTGGAGAAGATTAAGGACGGCATGCTGCCCACAAGCCTGTAGACCCCAGACCAGTTGGACCTGAAGGTTGACATCACGGACTCCTACTTGTGCGCTTGGTTGTTCAGTTTTGTCTGACTCTTTGCTGTCCCATAGACTGTAGCCCACTAGGCTCCTCTACCCATGGTATTTTCCAGGCAAGAATATTGACGTGGAGTGTCATTTCCTACTCCAGAGGATTTTCCCTATCCAGAGATTGAAACTGTGTTTCTTGGTTCTCCTGCACTGGCAGCTGGATTTTTTTACTACTCAGCCACCTGGGAAGCCATATAGATTAACCATTTGCCTTGCTGCATAGGGATATAAAAATCACTTGATCTCTCTAAATTTCAGTATCTTCATTTGTAAAAGATCCAACTAACAGACTTTTGGTAAGAATGTAATGAGATATGTGATGTACCAGGGTTACAAATAAACATTCAGTCTCCACCATTCAGGTCCTCCCACGGGATGCTATTGGTAAAGAATCTGCCCGTCAGTGCAGGAGATGCAAGAGACATGGGTTCAATCCCTGAGTCAAGAAGAT
>SJYW01046419.1:83110-98872 GCA_006410735.1 Raphicerus campestris | reverse complement strand
ACACACACACACACACCCACAAGCACATAGACTGCAGACTGGTTGGAACAGGAAGATTGAAGATACTGTCTCCCATTTACGTCACCATCAACCAATCAGAAGAAAGTCTGTGACCTGTTACACCCTCTCTAAACCAGTACTTTAAAACTTTTCACTATCCCCTCTACCCTGGGACACATAGCTTTGAAGGTATTAGCTCATTGTGGCTCCCTTTGCCTGGCAAACCAATAAAACGATTCTTTTCTATTTCACCTATGAGATTTAATTTGATGTCAGAGTACAAAGGCCAGATCTGGCTTCACGTCTATGAACTTCTGGGTCCCCTGAGTGCTCCACTGGAACTAAGTGCAGCTCAAGAAAGCTAGTTTGTCTCATTAGCACTATATCCCCCTGTTATGCCACCATCCCCCTAAATATATGGGGCCCCCTGTATAGCAGCTGAGCTTCCCTGGTCACTCCAATTGTAAAGAATCTGCTTGCAATGCAAGATACCCGGGTTTGATCGCTGGGTTGGGAAGATCTCCTGGAGAAAGGAACAGCTAGCCGCTCCAGTATTCTGGCCTTGAGAAGTCACTGGACAGAGGAGCCTAGCAGGCTAATCCCTGCCTCCCAGGGTTTCAAAGAGAGAATGTGTTTCTCGTCCCATATAATACCCTTCTCACTCTTGTCCTCCCTGGAACTTTGGTCCAGAGAGAGCTAGCAAAACTCATGCCATCTTCCAACAATATTCTCTTCACTCAGGCTCTTTACTTCTTTTCTTTGTGTGGAAGGAATGTTTCAATGTCATAGCCTCCTTCTGGATGTGGCATTCCACTTGCCCACTTCTTTATGATCAGACAAAAGTAAATCAGGATGAGAAGTCATTTTACTGATAAGGGAAACTCCAAAACAGAGTTTCTTTGTTATACATGTAAAGCATTTATCACTGTGTCAGGCACAGAATGTGCACTCGGTGATGCCAATATTACTAATAATGCTCTATATTTCTTTACAGGAAACTATCAGCAAGCTTTTTCAGAGTAGACCAGATGATCAAAAACCAATATGTTCTTATGTTCAATGAATTTTTTATTGTTAATAAGGGTAAGCAGAAGGTCGATGTTTGTCCTACGAGTATTGGAAATAATTATTGATTTGAATGTACACACAGTCTTTTATCTCTATTTTCATATTGTTAGTAACCTTATTACCCTGATTTCATGATTCTAATTGAAGAGAATTACATGTGAAACTCTCCCTGTGGAAAATATTTGTAATACATATTAATTAGTTCATTTAACAAATATTTACCTATTACATGTCTGGGAATATATGAATAGAAAACAGTCTGTTCCTCCTGGACATAGGACAAAGAGCTTATTCTTTAACATACAAAGATCTTTTACAAGTCAGCAAGGGAAGGTCAAAAGCAAGATTTGACTAAGGATATGAAAAGGTTCTCAAACACATGCCCACACACAGAAAGACACACAAGAGCTCTATCAATATTTTTTAAGTGTTGGATCTACTCATAGTGAAATGCGAATTAAATTTCTAAGACACCATATATGAATAGTGGCTTCCCAGATGGCGCTAGTGGTAAAGAATCTGCCTTCCAATGCACTAGATGTGAGAGACTCAGGTTTAACCCCTGGGTCAGGAAGATCCCCTGGAGGAGGGCATGGCAACCCACTGCAGTATTCTCTCCTGGAGAATCCCATGGGCAGAGGAGCCTGGAAGGCTACAGTCCGTAAAGTCACATAGAGTTGGACAGTAACTTAGCGCACACACACACTATATTAATAACATATTATAATGAGATTGTTTCTGTCTCAGTTTTAGCTGAGGCATGAAAACAGTAGTGCAAGAAAGACCACAGTGTTAAAATTTCTTGTTAAGTGATTAAGATCAGCCAACTCTTAAACCCTTTATCTGTAATAAGGAGACGGAATGTAGGAGGTTAGAATACTGGAAATAGAGAAGGGATTTGGGAAGAATGTTTCTGAAAGTTTCTGGTTTGTTGAGTTCCACTCCTCGGAGGAGCAGTAGGGGCATTCCAGCCTCTGATCTTAAATGTGGAGAGAGTTTCGGTGGGCTCCTCAGAGCTGGGTCACTGGTTTGTCAGATTCATTGAGCTGTGCGAGTCGCTGCTGCACTGAGAAGGGGAGATACAGCCGTGAAAGAAGGCGCAGGAGGCACTTCTTCATAGAACCTGCGGTGTCCTGTGAGCAGAAACACTGTTCAGCTCTTCAATTCAATTTTATATGTTACTTCATTCATAAGGATTAAACTGGAGTGACATACCTAGTAAACTGTGATAAAGCCTCGTAGATGAGGGACAGACTAATTCACCCCCTAGATGCTTGTAAAAAAAAAGAGAGAGAGAGAGAGAGAGCTTTAAGTACTATCTTTACTTGCTTTTGTGTTTTGTTTTGCTATTTCTGTAAGTGATATGCATTCAGCTGATCTTTCTCTTCATCTCAAGTCCTGTTTATCAGATTGCTTTTGCCATGAAAATGGAAAGCTCTTTATTGTTGATAGATCGTCTTCTTAAAAGGTCAAAATAAAACTCTCAACAGAACATCAGCATTCAGACCGACTTCAAAGAATAATTTTTTTTCCATTAAACTATCTTTCGGAGCCTGATTTCCTCTCAGAAGCAATCTTCAAAACAATATTTGGCCTGTGCCCTACTATCGGTATTTCCGTGGAATCTGATGGAAAGGCAGAGTGCTCAGAGCTAGATGGGGCTATGGTTGTCTCCAGCTCACCCCTCCACCCGAGGATGTGGCAGGGAGACTGAAGGACTAGCCTAAGCCTCAGGAAAGGGCAGCTTTGCACATTTGGAAACTGAGCTGCCATCCACTTATTTCATTTCTCTCTCACGCTAGTCCCCCTAAGGATGATGTGGTTGTCTGTCACCCCTTTTAGTACGGAGCAGTAGCCCAAATAAGGCCACCCAGCAGCCAGTGACTGCTCTCCTCTCCTTTTTACCTTTTTTCTTAAGACCCTTTTGTAAGAGCATTCTTTGCATCTAAGCATCCTCTCAGGCTTCCCTTGGGGCTCAGCTGGTAAAGAATCCGCCTGCAAAGCAGAAGACCTGGGTTCAATCCCTGGGTTGGGAAGATCCCTTGGAGAAGGGAAAGGCTTACCCACTCCAGTATTCTGGCCTGGAGAATTCCATGGACTATCCATGGAGTCGCCAAGAGTCGAGCATGACTGAGCAACTTTCACTCACACACAAGCATCCTCTCAGACTCTGTGGTAGACCTACATGTCTTGGAAGGTGGATACCTCCAGCCTCTCCCCATGCAACTAAACGTTCACAATGTCTACTATCCTCTATCAGCAATTTTGTCTCTGAAGAAACTGAGGCTGGCTGCAGCATTTCATGTGGAACCATTAGCCCTCACTCTCAGCCTCACTCTCAGCATGGCTTTAAAATAAGAAGACTAAGTGGTACAGTTGGGAATTATTCTGATAACCAAGGAACTATAATACAAAAAGGAGAGCAGGAAAAGCAAGGTGATGCTGTTCCATTTCAGATAATTCTCATTTTATCAGAGAACCTAATGTTTTTGGTGGGTGGCAGGGCAGTAGATCATACAAAGTCTTATTTCTCCAACCAGAAATCAAACCTGTGACCCCTGCAGTGGAAAGGCAGATCCTAACCACTGGTTGCTGTTGCTGTGTAATCACTAAGTCATGTCTAACTCTGTGACCCCATGGACTTTAGCCCTCCAGGCTCCTTTGTCCTTGAGATTTTCCAGGCAGGAATACTGGAGTGGATTGCCATTTCCTTCTCCAGAGGATCTCCTGACTCTGGAATCAAATCCTTGTCTCCTGCTTGGCAGAAGGATTCTTTGCCCCTGAGCCACCAGGGAAGCCACTCTAAACACTGCACCACCAAGGAATTCCTGGAATCTGACCTTCATTGGACAGAAAGTTTTCTGAGGTCAGGCGCAGAGTGTCAGAGGATTACCCTTGTTATTCCTCCAATTTTTCTGTGTTAGCCTGGTATCTTTCCAAGTGGTGATACCTTGCTCCATCCCTCCCTGAAGCCTAGGACTAAGCTCCATTTTACCATGCAGAAGAATGAGATAGATTAAAGCCTCTCCAATCATGATTATTATGTGAGCTAATAGGGTGTGACAAAGGATGAGATGGTTGGATGGCATCATCAGCTCAATGGACGTGAGTTTGAGCAGGCTCCGGGAGGTAGTGAAGGACAGGGAAGCCTGGTGTGTTGCAGTTCACGGGTTTGCAAAGAGTTGGAAATAACTGAGCAACTCAACAACAACTAATATCCATTCTCTTCTTTTTCTTTACTGATTGATTGAGCCCCAGTTTTACTTGGAGTAGATGTACCCAAATAAATTCTTCCTTGAAAAGAGAGGTAGCCAGAGCTGTATAAACAAAATGTAAATGGGACTGGCTCAAGCTTTTAACTTGTTTTTATATTCTCCCTATCTCATTCTTTATTCTTGTCTGGACTAGCAATGCAATAGCTAAAGCTCCAGTAGCTATGTTGGATCATGAGGCTAAACTTGAGGATAAAAGCCACGTGCTAAAAAAAAAAAACAAAAAAAAAAACTGTAGTTGGAAATAGAGAGCACAGGGAATAATATGTATAAAATCTGATGTGTGTTTTTTTAATTATACAAATATGTTTGTGTGTGTGTGTGTGTGCTAAGCTGCTTCAGTCATGTCCTACTCTCTGTGACCCTATGGATTCCTCTGCCTATGGGATTCTCCAGCCAAGAATAATGGAGTGGGTTGCCATGCCCTACTCCAGGGGATCTTCCTGACCCAGGGTTAGATCCTTCCTCTGTTGCACTGCAGAAGGATTCTTTACCACTGAGCCACTGGGTAAGCCCACAAATATGTTCGTATATAGTATATAATACCATATGTATGCTTCTGCGTGTTTTTGTCTATGTGAGAGATACAGAAAAAACATTTTAACATTATATCCCAAACTGGTACAATTGTTTTCCCATGGTAAGTGGAGTCCAATATGACAGGTTATGGGAAATTTCCTGTCTCTCCCACTCTCTCTCTCTTTACTTTCAAATTGTTTTAATTTTAAAAAGCTTTTCATATGTTATTTTTGAAATTTTAAAAATAACTCAAAATGTGTAGCTTTATATTTCATTGCAACTTTAATTCTGAATATTCATTTATATTTGACTTTTTTAAGAACTGTAACTTTGATAAAATGATGTTAAAGCCAGAAGAGATCTTATAAATTTTCTAGTTCCACTTTATTATTTTTTTTATTTTACATTGGAGTATAGTTAGTTAGCAATGTTGCAGTAGTACAGAAATGCGGTTCAGTTATGTGTGTGTGTGTTCAGACGTGTCTGACTCTTTGCAACCCCATGGACTATAGCCTGTCAGGCTGCTCTACCCATGGAATTTTCCAGGTGAGAATGAATACTGGAGTGGGTTGTCCCTTCCTACTCCAGGGAATCTTACCAGCCCAGGAATCAAACCTGTTTCTCCTGTGCTGACAGACAGGTTCTTTACCACTGTGCCACCTGGGAAGCCTGATTCAGTCATGCCTATACATATATCTATTCTATTTCAATTGCACTTTAAAGTTTTACAAATGAGCATCCAATGGCCTGGAAAGAAGAATAATATACCTCAAGAAATGCAGCTTCCTGCAAGAGTAACCTACAAAGAACTAAATTAATAAAATTTAACATAATCCAGGTGCCTTCTCATATATTTTATCATTTATTCTTTATTTCAATCCTTCAAGAGATACATAATATCACTATATCATAAATAAAAGTTTGGATAGTTCACATGATTAATTTCCCTGAGAACATATATTAGTTAAAGAAGGGGTCAGGATTCAAAACCTAACCCATACTCCCAGCTTCTCTCCATTTCTTCAAGTTGCCTTCTACACAGGCCCTCGTGAAGAGGTTTTAAACAACAGTGAATTCTGGCAGCTCCCAAGTTGATTATTATCCCATTACTATTTCTTTGCTGAGTATTTGTACAACAGACACTAAGGAACCTCATCCCCAGGGNCCTTTGTCCTTGAGATTTTCCAGGCAGGAATACTGGAGTGGATTGCCATTTCCTTCTCCAGAGGATCTCCTGACTCTGGAATCAAATCCTTGTCTCCTGCTTGGCAGAAGGATTCTTTGCCCCTGAGCCACCAGGGAAGCCACTCTAAACACTGCACCACCAAGGAATTCCTGGAATCTGACCTTCATTGGACAGAAAGTTTTCTGAGGTCAGGCGCAGAGTGTCAGAGGATTACCCTTGTTATTCCTCCAATTTTTCTGTGTTAGCCTGGTATCTTTCCAAGTGGTGATACCTTGCTCCATCCCTCCCTGAAGCCTAGGACTAAGCTCCATTTTACCATGCAGAAGAATGAGATAGATTAAAGCCTCTCCAATCATGATTATTATGTGAGCTAATAGGGTGTGACAAAGGATGAGATGGTTGGATGGCATCATCAGCTCAATGGACGTGAGTTTGAGCAGGCTCCGGGAGGTAGTGAAGGACAGGGAAGCCTGGTGTGTTGCAGTTCACGGGTTTGCAAAGAGTTGGAAATAACTGAGCAACTCAACAACAACTAATATCCATTCTCTTCTTTTTCTTTACTGATTGATTGAGCCCCAGTTTTACTTGGAGTAGATGTACCCAAATAAATTCTTCCTTGAAAAGAGAGGTAGCCAGAGCTGTATAAACAAAATGTAAATGGGACTGGCTCAAGCTTTTAACTTGTTTTTATATTCTCCCTATCTCATTCTTTATTCTTGTCTGGACTAGCAATGCAATAGCTAAAGCTCCAGTAGCTATGTTGGATCATGAGGCTAAACTTGAGGATAAAAGCCACGTGCTAAAAAAAAAAAACAAAAAAAAAAACTGTAGTTGGAAATAGAGAGCACAGGGAATAATATGTATAAAATCTGATGTGTGTTTTTTTAATTATACAAATATGTTTGTGTGTGTGTGTGTGTGCTAAGCTGCTTCAGTCATGTCCTACTCTCTGTGACCCTATGGATTCCTCTGCCTATGGGATTCTCCAGCCAAGAATAATGGAGTGGGTTGCCATGCCCTACTCCAGGGGATCTTCCTGACCCAGGGTTAGATCCTTCCTCTGTTGCACTGCAGAAGGATTCTTTACCACTGAGCCACTGGGTAAGCCCACAAATATGTTCGTATATAGTATATAATACCATATGTATGCTTCTGCGTGTTTTTGTCTATGTGAGAGATACAGAAAAAACATTTTAACATTATATCCCAAACTGGTACAATTGTTTTCCCATGGTAAGTGGAGTCCAATATGACAGGTTATGGGAAATTTCCTGTCTCTCCCACTCTCTCTCTCTTTACTTTCAAATTGTTTTAATTTTAAAAAGCTTTTCATATGTTATTTTTGAAATTTTAAAAATAACTCAAAATGTGTAGCTTTATATTTCATTGCAACTTTAATTCTGAATATTCATTTATATTTGACTTTTTTAAGAACTGTAACTTTGATAAAATGATGTTAAAGCCAGAAGAGATCTTATAAATTTTCTAGTTCCACTTTATTATTTTTTTTATTTTACATTGGAGTATAGTTAGTTAGCAATGTTGCAGTAGTACAGAAATGCGGTTCAGTTATGTGTGTGTGTGTTCAGACGTGTCTGACTCTTTGCAACCCCATGGACTATAGCCTGTCAGGCTGCTCTACCCATGGAATTTTCCAGGTGAGAATGAATACTGGAGTGGGTTGTCCCTTCCTACTCCAGGGAATCTTACCAGCCCAGGAATCAAACCTGTTTCTCCTGTGCTGACAGACAGGTTCTTTACCACTGTGCCACCTGGGAAGCCTGATTCAGTCATGCCTATACATATATCTATTCTATTTCAATTGCACTTTAAAGTTTTACAAATGAGCATCCAATGGCCTGGAAAGAAGAATAATATACCTCAAGAAATGCAGCTTCCTGCAAGAGTAACCTACAAAGAACTAAATTAATAAAATTTAACATAATCCAGGTGCCTTCTCATATATTTTATCATTTATTCTTTATTTCAATCCTTCAAGAGATACATAATATCACTATATCATAAATAAAAGTTTGGATAGTTCACATGATTAATTTCCCTGAGAACATATATTAGTTAAAGAAGGGGTCAGGATTCAAAACCTAACCCATACTCCCAGCTTCTCTCCATTTCTTCAAGTTGCCTTCTACACAGGCCCTCGTGAAGAGGTTTTAAACAACAGTGAATTCTGGCAGCTCCCAAGTTGATTATTATCCCATTACTATTTCTTTGCTGAGTATTTGTACAACAGACACTAAGGAACCTCATCCCCAGGGATCCTGTCACGCTGTACTGCTCCACTGCTCCACTGCATGTGGTCTGCATGAATTAAAATTGACCCTCAGTTTCTAAAGAAAGTCAGTTGTTCTACTGATTGAAGTAACATGATATACAATGTCAATGATGCATGGCAAAGGCTCACAGAAAACAAGAAAACATTAATGAGATATAAGCCAGGGATTCCAAAGTTTTGAGAAGCAATATCTTCCATTGAGTTAATGCAAATCATTTGGCCATCAAGGGAATAGCAACTCCAGGACCACACACACACTGCTGATCTTCTCAGTAGATGCCAAGCCAATGGCAATGCAAAGGCTTAACAGGCCAAGAAGAGTCCTAATGGCTGCGAAAGAATGAAGGCTCCGAAAAAGTGATCTCATAGCACAATGAAAAATTCAAGATATTCTGAACTTTCTTGAATGCATTTTTTGTTATAGTTTTTTTTTTTTCCAATTTGTTATCTGTTTGTTTTTATGTTTTTTAAAAGCTTTCTTTTCCAAAATTTTCACCTAAAGTTTATAGCCTGGAGGATATGTCAGACTTTCCCTTTTATCTTTGAGTTTCTACTGCACCATTGCACACCCAGTAATCTCTTGCTCCGATTTGAGAAGAGGTGTTTGGTGTTCCTCTGTCCTTGAAATTTTCCAGGGAGAATACTGGAGTGGGTGCCATTTCTTTCTCTAGGGATTCTTCCCAACCCAGGGATTGAACCTACCTTTATCTCTTGAGTTTCCTGAATTGAGAGGCAGATTCTTTATCACTAGTGCCACTTGGGAAGCCTGCTTGGCCTGAAACACCCTGAACCATAAAAGTAATTTAATGTACTCTTATGTTGGTAGCGCTCAGGACTTTAGATACAACAAACACAAATTCTGTCTTTAAGGATAAACTCCCATAGTCAGACTTGCACGATATCCATGAGTAAATTCACACTACTCTTGAGTTCTCAATCCAAAATTTAAATTATATTTAAAAAAAAAAGAAGAATGGGGAAAACACGATGTCACCACATGTAAAAACAATCAAAGAAAACAAGCAGCAGTATAACACCCCCAAGAATTTCACATTGAAATGATTATGTATAGAATAAAAAAGTGTGTTTTAAATGTCTAAACAATGAGCTATAAAATATGAGAAAGGAGCTTTTATTATCCAAAAGCATCAGGCGTAATTGAAAAATAAAAAATGTTTGAAGTAAAAGTGTAATCATAATTAAAAATCATAGTTGAAACAGCAAATGAGATAAAACTCAAGAGAGACTCAGTGCACTGGAAGATACATTTAAAGAACTTATCCATAATAAAGTCTAGAGAGTCAATAATAGCAAACACTAACATGCTACTGTTTACGTTTAGGTATTCTATAAAATTCTCTAACTGTATTAACTCTTTCTTCTCTCAACAACCCTATAAGTTAGATATTGTTTTGTCTTCATTTTACAGATGGGGGAACTAAGACAAAGGAAAATTGAATCTTATCCAAAGTCAGTCACACTACTAGTAAGTGGCAAAACTGGAGTTGGAACCTAGACATTTACACTCTTAAGTATATAATTTTGACTATTAAAAGACATAAAGAAAAGAAAGAAAAATTTCAACATTTATCTATTTGGAGTTTAGTACATGTAGAAAGAACAGGGAAGAAGTGTTTTTAAAGAGACAATGGCTGAGAATCATCCAGAATCGATGAAAACCATGAATTCTTAGATTCAGAATAGACCAAATCTCAAGGAGGATGAGTAAAAATAATTCCATACTCACATGAAAAATATAATCCATACATGTTGTTTTAAGATAATGATTCTACCAAAGATAAGACTATTTTATCCTTATGTATGAAGAGAGAAGTAAATTCCAAATTCTCTTGGCTAACAAAAATAGCTTCAATATATCTTACAAAATTATAGTTATTAATATGTATATTGTTATCCATTATACTCAATTAACAAAATGCAACTGAGAAGCTTGATCTAAGGAACATACACAAAACCTTGCCAAAACAACTAAATTTCCCAGTCACAAAATAAGTCCCGATAAATGCCCAAGGAGACCCTTTTCACCACAAGGCCATAAGGTTTGAAACCTATTTTTGAAATGATTGCTTTTTAAAACCCATTAAATGTTTCAAAAATTTTAAACACATTTCTAAATAACTTATGACTCAAAGATCTCATAATGAAAATGCGAAAATATCAGGACCTAAAATATAAATGTACCAGGTGTCTATCTCCCCTGCATTCCTACCAGCTTTTGGGTGAGAACTTGATGTAAATCATTGATCTCTTTCTTGGTGTGAATCTCAGACAATAACCTTTCTGCCCTGAGGAAATTTCCATTTAAAGTACTTCAAGGTGGTGAGAGCCTAGACAATGGGCCATTCTTGTAGATTTAAATTTTGGATCTAGCCCTTACTAGTTGCTAGCCTCAGTTGCCTCATTCATAAAGTAGGAGTTATCATAAACATTTATAAGGCCGTTATGATAATTAAATGGGACTTCCCTAGTGGCTCTGACGGTATACAATCTTGCTGCAATCCAAGAGACAATTAAGTATATATTTGTATGTACCCAATTATCATAGCATATATATAGATGAGAGAGAGAGAGAGAATGCTGTCTGACATAAAGTATGCACCATATAAGTCTTCGTTGCTCTTTTTGTTTCTAGTAGAACATCAGTGAACAGATGGATGTAGTTATTGGGCAATAGAGATGTTTTTGCAAATCTTAAAATCATGTTTGTAGGGAGCCCCCTACTCCACCTATGGTTGAATCCAAATCTGTGATTCAGTGAGACAACAATTAGCAATCAGCACCTTTCTCTCAATCTCAAGCTGCCACAGACTTTGTTTGATCATCTAGGTAATGCTTCCTTTTGAATTACTGTTCTTTTTTCTATTCTAGTAGAATTTCACTTGCAGGCCCTCCTCAAATCAGCCAGAGGAGACAGACAAAACTGGAAAATTCTAGAATCATCCCATTCTACAATCTTCTTCAACAATATATTGATGTGGCATGGAAGAATCACCCATTAGAGAGTAAAGAATCATGTTCTGTTCAAATAAAATTCAAAATCACGTTTGATAATATCACCTCGGTAATACACATAGTGGTTGTTTGTAATATGTATCCTCTGAGTAAGAATAATAAATCTCCTGCTTAAGTGAGAGAGGGCTGGGATTATTGCTTTTGCTTACCATGTCCACAAGAAGAAGGAAAATCTGCAGAGTCCAGAGGAGCGGGACTGATTCCTTTATTCTCTTAATGTGGGCCATGAAGGGCTTAGATCTTTCATTTTAAAGGTGATAGAGCTTCTTCTCTTCTCTTTGCAGGTGGCATCTTGGAGTGGCCATTTCCATTATCTGTGTTTATTGACCACTCACAGCTTCCCACGTGTGGGAGGAGGAGTGACTCATCTGATTGTTAAGGGAGAATCCAGGACAAAGGGAAGATCTGGGGCCTTTCCACCTGCCTCTGTTTCTCACTCTCTCTCTCTCTGTCTCTTTCTCTCCCTTCCTCCCTTTTTTCCTCCCTCCCCTCTCCTCTCCTCTTCACTTCTCTGCCCAGAAACTGCTGAGTAAATCAGTCTGTCCCTGCCCCATCTGTCCACCTGTCTTCAATTTCAGGTGAAAGCCAGAAAAGAGAATAAATATTCCACCTTTTTAAAATAAAACCAGAGACCTTGGACTTTGGTGAATAAAAGAGACTCACTGGGCTATTTATAAAGGTTCCCATTGGGCTTTCATTCCTTTGTAAGCACATACTACATATTACTACATAGAATTGGGAAATGATAATTGAGTAGGACACTACACCTCTAATACACACTCATTTCTAATTTATTATTAAAAATATTGAACAACTTAATTTTTGTCAATATATAATTATCTGACTTGTAAGGTTGAAAGATGAGTTAATGACCAGCCAGGCCATAATAACCCAGAAAATTCTCCTTATGAGCCCAAGTTATCATTATAGTTTATGATTAGATTTATGTCCAGTGAGTCCAATAATTTCAGACCACTGGCAACAGAAGTGAAAGAAACTTCACAGGTTGAGCAGAATTAAATATCGACATATCTTAGGAAAATACCAAGATATTGTACATGAAGGGAAAAAATGTAAGTGAAACAGCATATAAATATTCAGACTGATTAAAAGAATCCAAAGTAGACAAACTGCAAACCATAGAGAGTCTTTTAAATAAGACATGCCTCAGATCCTCCTCAGAAATAATAGATTCAACTATGCAACCGAATCTAGGCTTTTGAAAATCTTCTCTAATGGAACAATTTTTTTTAAAATTCAGAGTGATTCTGGAGAAGTCAGTTTGGTGGTTTTTATTGAACAGCACAGAATAATCTAAGAAATAAGAGAGTACCAGAGTGCATCATGGCTCAGATTGTAAAGAATCTGCCAGCAATGCGGGAGATCAGGGTTCAGTCCCTGGGTCGGGAAGATTCCCTGGAGAAGGGAATGGCAACCCACTCCAGTATTCTCACCTAGAGATTTCCATGGACAGGGGACCCTCGTGGGCTACAGTCCATGGGGCCGCAAAGTCAGGCAGGACTGGGCGACCAACACTGCCTGAGTGCACCGCCCCCCCAGAGCTAACCCTCTTGCTGGGGAGCCGCACTGCAGTGCAGCTGTGGCTGGGCGCAGTCCAGGTGCCGCCACGACTTTGATTAATTACTTTCCTTGTATTCCATTTTATTAGGTAATCACACAGTGAGAATGAGGACTAATTTGATCAGAAAATAGCTGCTGTTGAGCCAGAGGCTTAAAAATAGTGTAGAAATCTGGTGCATCGGAGGGAAAAAGAAAACAGTGGGCCATAATTAGGATCTCAATAGCTGCTTCCATAACATGGGGTCTCCTAAACTCTGTGTCCTTCACCCTGACTCTTAGGGTAAGAATTTAACCGCAATTAATTTATTTTTTTCAATTATTTTTTAACTGTATGACTTGGACACCACTCTATGAAAAAGAAATGAGAACTTTCAAACATAAAAACAGATGTGTTTACCACTTCACCAAGTTCAAGCTGGTTAGGCTAGTTAGAGAAGGCAGTTTGGTGGGAGGGCCAGAGATTGTATGATATCTCACACAAACCAAAACAATTGGAGGATACTAATTTCTCTGGCTTGAAGAACAGTAAACAATATGAATCCACAGGGAGCTTAATTCTCTAAATATGGGTGTCCCATCACCTGGATCAGCCCACCAACCTCTCCCCCTTCAACTTTCAGCCAAAATACAGCTCCTTGGTGGTCAAAACCACGTAGTTGGCTAGTAGTCGGTTGACACCAAAAACTGTTCACCAGTTTTGTTTCTCCTATCCCTGGCTAACTTAAAGTTTCTTCAGGGACCACAGAATCGATCTTTCACTTTATTATAATTTCCAGCAGTGCCTGGAGAGTGCTGGACACAAAAGATAATCAGTGATCAGCACCAATATTCGGAATGTTGCTCCCTGTTGCCAAAAGATGTTTACTCTTTGGAAGGAAAGTTATAACCAACCTAGACAGTATATTGAAAAGCAGAGACATTACTTCATCAACAAAGGTCCATCAAGTCAAGGCTATGGTTTTTCCAGTGGTCATGTATGGATGTGAAAGTTGGACTATAAAGAAAGCTGAGCACTGAAGAATTGATGCTTTTGAACTGTGGTGTTGGAGAAGACTCTTGAAAGTCCCTTGGACTGCAGGGAGAGCCAACCAATCTATCCTAAAGGAAATCAGTTCTGAATATTCATTGGAAGGACTGATGCTGAACCTGAAACTCCAATACTCTGGCCACCTGATGCGAAGAGATGACTCATTTGAAAAGACCCTGATGCTGGGAAAGATTGAGGGCAGGAAGGATGACAGAGGATAAGATGGTTGAATGGCATCACCAACTCAATGCACATGGGTTTGGGTGAACTCTGGGAGTTGATGATAGACAGGGAGGCCTGGCCTGCTGATGTTCATGGGGTCGCAAAGAGTCAGACACAACTGAGCGACTGAACTGAAACTGAACCCTGCCACTCTTCAGCTTCATTTCTCACCATTGCCAACCTGCTTTATCAATACTATACTCAAGCATACTGGATTTCTTGGNCGAAGAGATGACTCATTTGAAAGGACCCTGATGCTGGGAAAGATTGAGGGCAGGAAGGATGACAGAGGATGAGATGGTTGAATGGCATCACCAACTCAATGCACAGGGGTTTGGGTGAACTCTGGGAGTTGATGATGGACAGGGAGGCCTGGCCTGCTGATGTTCATGGGGTCGCAAAGAGTCAGACACAACTGAGTGACTGAACTGAAACTGAAGCCTGCCACTCTTCAGCTTCATTTCTCACCATTGCCAACCTGCTTTACCAATACTATACTCAAGCATACTGGATTTCTTGGGACTTCCCTGACAGTCCAGTGGTTAAGATTTCCAGTGCAGACGGTGTGGATTCAATCAGTGGTCAGAGAGGATGTGATAATCCCTCTTGAGTGTGCATGCTCAATCACTAAGTTGTGACAGACTCTTTTTGACCCCAGGGACTGTAGCCAGACTCCTCTGTCCATGGAATTTATCAGGCAAAAATACTGGACTGAGTTGCTATTTCCTTCTTCAGGATAATCTTCCTTACCCAGGGATCAAGCCTGCTTCTCCTGTGTCTCCTACATGGGCAGGTTGATTCCTTACCACTGAGCCAGCAGGGAAACCCATGCTATTTCCTCTTAGGGCTACAATTTTCCCCGCCTCTCCATCTCCTGGATTATACCACTATTGACTTGACTTAAATATTCCTTTTTATTACTTAGATATTCTTCAGGATGCTTATCTTGAGACCCAAGACGGTGGTCCACATCACTTCTGGACACCACTGTGATACCCTACACCCACTACTGTTGTACCACTTGCCAGATTGCATTATAAAAATCTTACAAATGCCCATTTACCAGGACTATCCACAAGCAGGGCCTGTGTCTAGGTCATATTTATATCTCAGAAAAAGGAGTTCCTGCCATATACTCAGTATCCGTTTATATTTGCTGAGTTAATCAATGAATGAATAGTTGAATGGATGGGCTGGTCTTGCTTGGTGGTTCTGAATTATCTCTACTAACAGAAATTCTCATGCTTGAAAGAGCCTAAACATTTCATTTCTCATCTGAGATATTCTGCTTTAAGAGGTAATTTATTTTTGACGTGTTGTAGATAGCACCTGAAAATTGTTCTAGAAACTAAAAATTAATTCTTTCTACTATTGCAGGATTTGGTGTTATAGAGTAATGTTGTGTCTTCTATAAAAGCTGGTGTTAAAAACCACCTGTCGGTTTTCACATGGAAATCATCATAAAGCTTTTAGTTGGGGTACCTTATATGCCACATGTACTTAATAAATCCTGGCTGAATGAGTGAAGAAAAAGTGAAGTGAAGTCACTCAGTTGTGTCCA
>SJYW01046419.1:65537-82287 GCA_006410735.1 Raphicerus campestris | reverse complement strand
GGAGACTTTAATACCCCACTCACACCTATGGATAGATCAACTAAACAGAAAATTAACAAGGAAACACAAACTTTAAATGATACAATAGATCAGCTAGACCTAACTGATATCTATAGGACATTCTACCCCAAAACAATCAATTTCACCTTTTTCTCAAGTGACACGGAATCTTCTCCAGGATAGATCATATCCTGGGCCATAAATCTAGCCTCAGTAAATTCAAAAAAATTGAAATCATTCCAAGCATCTTTTCTGACCACAATGCAGTAAGATTAGATCTCAATTACAGGAGAAAAAAAAAACTATTAAAAATCCCAACATCTGGAGGCTGAACAACATCCTGCTGAATAACCAACAAATCACAGAAGTAAACAAAAAAGAAATCAAAATATGCATAGAAACGAATGAAAATGAAAACACAACAACCCAAAACGTGTGGGGCACTATAAAAGTAGTACTAAGGGAAATGTTCATAGCAATACAGGCTTACCTAAAGAAATAAGAAAAAAGTCAAATAAATAACCTAACTCTACATATAAAGCAACTAGAAAATGAAGAAATGAAGAACCCCAGGGTTAGTAGAAGGAAAGAAATTTTAAAAATTAGGGCAGAAATAAATGCAAAAGAAACAAAAGAGACCATAGCAAAAATCAACAAAGCCGAAAGCTGGTTCTTTGAAAGGATAAATAAAATTGACAAATTTATAGTTGCTCTATGAGCAACTATATGCCAATAAAATGGACAACTTGGGAGAAATGGACAAGTTCTTAGAAAAGTACAACTTTCCAAAACTGAACCAGGAAGAAATGGAAAATCTTAACAGACTGATCATGAACACAGAAATTGAAACTGTAATCAGAAATCTTCCAGCAAACAAAGCCCAGGACCAGATCGCTTCACAGTTGAATTCTACCAAAAATTTAGAGAAGAGCTAACACCTGTCCTACTCAAACTTTTCCAGAAATTTGCAGAGGCAGGTAAACATACAAACTCATTCTATGAGGTCACCATCACCCTAGTACCAAAAACTGACAAAGATGCCACACACACACACACACACACACACACACAAAAGAAAAGAAAAGAAAAGAAAAAGAAAGAAAGAAAGAAAGAAGGAAAAAAAAGAAAACTACAGGCTAATATCAGTGATGAGCATAGATGCAAAAATCCTTAACAAAATTCTAGCAAACAGAATTCAACCACATATTAAAAAGATCATACATCATGACCAAGTGGGCTTTATCCCAGGGAAGCAAGGATTCTTCAATACTTGCAAATCAATCAATGTAATACACCACATTAACAAATTGAAAAAAAAAATCTATGATTATCTCAATTGATGCAGAGAAAGTCTTTGACAAAATTCAACATCCGTTTACGACAAAAACCCTCCAGAAAGCAGGAATAGAAGGAACATACCTCAACGTAATAAAAGCTATATATGACATACCCACAGCAAACATTATCCTTAATGGTGAAAAATTGAAAGCATTTCCCATAAAGTCAGGAACAAGACATTTCATTCTCACCATTATTATTCAACATAGTTTTGGAAGATTTGACCACAGCAATCAGAGCAGAAAAATATATAAGAGAAATCCAGATTTTAAAAGAAGAAGTAAAACTCTCACTGTTTGCAGATGACATGATCCTGTACATAGAAAACCCTAAAGACTCCACCAGAAAATTACTAGAGCTAATTAATGAATATAGTAAAATTGCAGGATATACAATCAACATACAGAAATCCCTTGCATTCCTGTGAACTACCAATGAGAAAACAGAAAGAAAAATTAAGGAAAGAATTCCATATACCATTGCAATGAAAAGAATAAAATACTTCGGAATATATCTACCTAAAGAAACAAAAGACATATACATAGAAAACTATAAAGCACTGGTGAAAGAATTCAAAGAGAACAAAAAAGATGGAGAAATATACTGTGTTCATGGATTGAAAGAATCAATATAGTGAAAATGAGCATATTACCCAAAGCAAAGGTATTTTTCACAAAACTAGATCAAATAATTTCACATTTTGTATGGAAATACAAAAAACCTCAAATAGCCAAAGCAATCTTGAGAAAGAAGAATGGAACTGGAAAAATCAACCTGCCTGACTTTAGGCTCTACTACAAAGCCACAGTCACCAAGATAGTATAGTACTGGCACAAAGACAGAAATATAGATCAGTGAAACAAAATTAAAAGCCCCGAGATAAATCCAGGCACCTATGGTCACCTTATCTTCGAGAAAGAAGGCAAGAATATACAATGGAGAAAAGACAATCTTTTTAATAAGTGGTGCTAGGAAAGCTGGGCAATGACTTATAAAAAAAGGAAACTAGAATACTTTCTAGCACCATACACAAAAATAAACTCAAAATGGATTAAAGATCTAAAAGTAAGGCCAGATACTATTAAACTCCTAGAGGAAGACATAGGCAAAACACTCTCTGACATAAATCACAGCAGGATCCTCTATAACCCACCTCCTAGAATATTAGAAATAAAAACAAAAATAAACAAATGGGACCTGATTATTTTTAAAAGCATTTTCAAAACAAATGAAACTATAAGCAAGGTGAAAATACAATCTTCAGAATGGGAGACAGTAATAGCAAATGAAGCCACAGACAAATAATTATTCTCAAAAATATACTAGCAACTCCTGCAGCTCAATTCCAGAAAAATAAACGACCCAATCAAAAACTGGGCCAAAGAACTAAATAGACATTTCTCCAAAGAAGACATACAGATGGCTAACACATGAAAAGATGCTCAAAATCATTCATTATTAGAGAAATGCAAATCAAAACCACAGTGAGGTACGATTTCATGCCAGTCAGAATGGCTGCTATCCAAAAGTCTACAAAAAATAAATGCTGGAGAGGGTGTGGAGAAAAGGGGGACCCTCTTACACTGTTGGTGGGAATGCAAACTAGTATAGCCACTCTAGAGAATAGTGTAGAGATTCNACGATTTCATGCCAGTCAGAATGGCTGCTATCCAAAAGTCTACAAAAAATAAATGCTGGAGAGGGTGTGGAGAAAAGGGGGACCCTCTTACACTGTTGGTGGGAATGCAAACTAGTATAGCCACTCTAGAGAATAGTGTAGAGATTCCTTAAACAACTGGAAATAGAACTGCCTTATGACCCAGCAATCCCACTGCTGGGCATACACACTGAGGAAACCNCTGATCACTAAGGAAGGCTTTCTTATCTCTCCTTGCTATTCGTTGGAACTCTGCATTCAAATGGGTATATCTTTCCTTTTGTCGTTTAATTTTCACTTCCCTTCTTTTCTCAGCTATTTGTAAGGCCTCCTCAGACAGCCATTTTGCTTTTTTGCACTTCTTTTTTAGGGGATGGTCTTGATCCCTGTCTCCTGTACAATATCACCAACCTCCATCCATAGTTCATCAGGCATTCTATCAGATCGAATCCCTTGAATCTATTTGTCACTTCCACTGTATAATCATAAGGGATTTGACTTAGGTCATACCTGAATGGTCAGTGGTTTTTCCCTACTTTCTTCAATTTAAGTCTGAATTTGGCAATACGGAGTTCATGATTAGAGCCACAGTCAGCTCCTGGTCTTGTTTTTACTGACTGTATAGAGCTTCTCCATCTTTGGCTGCAAAGAATATAATCAATCTGATTTCAGTATTGACCATCTGGTGTTGTCCATGTGTAGAGTCTTCTCTTGTGTTGTTGGAAGAGGGCATTCGCTATAACCCATGATTCTCTTGACCAAACTCTATTAGCCTTTGCCCTGCTTCATTCTGTACTCCAAAGCCAAATTCGCCTATTATTCCAGGTGTTTCTTGACTTCCTACTTTTGCATTCCAGTCCCCCATAATGAAAAGGACATCTCTTTGGTGTGTTAGTTCTAGAAGGACTTGTAGGTCATTCAACTTCAGCTTCTTCAGCATTACTGGTTTGGGCATAGACTTGGATTACTGTGATACTGAAAGGTTTGCCTTGGAAATGAACAAAGATCATTCTGTCCTTTTTGAGAGTGCATCAAGTACTGCATTTAGGACTCTTTTGTTGACTAGGATGGCCACTCTATTTCTTCTAAGGGATTCTTGCTTGCAGTAGTATATATGATGGCATCTGAGTGAAAATCACCCATTCCAGACCATTTTAGTTTGCTGATTCCTAAAATGTCAACATTCACTCTTGACATCTCCTGTTTGACCACTTCTAGTTTGCCTTGATTCATGGGCCTAACATTCTAGTTTACCATGCAATGTTGCTTTTTACAGCATTGGACCTTGCTTTTATCACCAGTCACATCCACAACTGGGTGTTGTTTTTGACTCTGTCTCTTCATTCTTTCTGGAGTTATTTCTCCACTGATCTCCAGTAGCATATTGGGCATCTACCGACCTGCAGAATTCATCTTTCAATGTCTTATCTTTTTGCCTTTTCATACTGCTCATGGGGTTCTCAAGGCAAGAATACTGAAGTAGTTTGCCATTCCCTTCTCCAGTGGAGCACATTTTGTCAGAAATCTCCACCATAGTCCATCCATCTTGGGTGGCCTTACACAGCATTGCTCATAGTTTCATTGAGTTAGACAAGACTGTGGTCCATGTGATCAGATTGGTTAGTTTCCTGTGATTGTGGCTTTCAGTCTATCTGCCTTCTGATGCAGAAAGTTGAGAGACTTATGGAAGCTTCCTGATGGGAGAGACTGACTGGGGAGAAACTGAGTCTTGTTCTGATGGGTGGGGCCATGCTCAGTAAATATTTAATCCAGTTTTCTGTTAATGGATGGAGCTGTGTTTCCTTCCTGTTATTTACCTGGGGCTAAACTATGGTGGAGGTAATGAAGATAATGACCACCTCCTGCAAAGGTAAATATTGACATCAACATCAATAGGAATTTTGCAAATAGGTTGCCTTTCGTACTCAGGAGGCATAATGTCCAGGCTATCTTTCTGTTTCCATTATTTCATGCCACAGACTCAAATTAAAGATTTTTTTTAAAAAATCAGTTGAATTTAGGAGAAAGTGGCAGGTAAGTAACTGGGTCATACCCTACTAAAACTGAAGGAAGGAAATCATAAAGAAATGCTAAAGTCCAAATTATAGTTTAGCTTGAACACTAAAAAATCCCTTGTAAAGCTCAAGAGATATTTTCGTGTCTTGTCAGATAGAAGTTAAAAATTATCTAATAAGTGCTTTATAGAAAGTGCTTTCAAAATCAATGCTTTAAAAAAGATTTTCAAAATTTGGATTCTCATGATATAAATAATCAGTTCAGTTCAGTTCAGTTGCTCAGTTGTGTCCGACTCTTTGCGACCCCATGAATCACAGCACGCCACTCCTCCCTGTCCATCACCATCTCCTGGAGTTCACTCAGACTCACGTTCATCGAGTCAGTGATGCCATCCAGCCATCTCATCCTCGGTCGTCCCCTTCTCCTCCTGCCCCCAATCCCTCCCAGCATCAGAGTCTTTTCCAATGAGTCAACTCTTCGCATGAGGTGGCCAAAGTACTGGAGTTTCAGCTTTAGCATCATTCCTTCCAAAGAAATCCCAGGGCTGATCTCCTTTAGAATGGACTGGTTGGATCTCCTTGCATAATAAATTCTAATTATATAAATTTTCTATTTATTAACTCTGCCCTGGTAAACCTGTGGACTTGTCAAGGTATTTTTTTCTATTTCACAAAGAGACTGAGTATTAGACAGGAAAGTGAAGTGAGTGGACTTGAGTTATATAAATATTTTCCCTCTTTCCACTGAGTCCAAAGAAATCTAATTTTTCTCTGGTTGGCAGTCTGAAGTAAAGCAAAATCCATCACTATTTTTGCCAATGTCATTTTAATTCAGTTTAGTGATAAGTTAAAATCACTTTGCTCTACAGAAGTAGATTTCTATAAAGAGAAAATAGATTGTTTCTCTTGCTCAGAGATGGGAGAGCAGTGAGAACAAAACATTAATTCCTCTTCCCTGAGTTCCATGAATGTAATAGTTGGCCCCTCGGTGTTCAAATATGAACCCAGAAAACACCTCTTGCACATTCTAAGAAATCCTGGCCATGCTTCAATGCACCCTGAACTGATATCACTCAATCTTTATGTTGTTCATTCTTTTTTTTTTTTTGGCCATATGCACAGCATGTGGGATCCTATTCCACAACCAAGGAGGGAAGCTGCAGCCCCTGCATTGGAAGTCAGAGTCTTAACCACTGGACCCAGGGGAAATGTCTATGTTGCTCATTCTTACTTGAGACTTTCATACCATTTGAAGTAAACATTTCCCAAATAGTTTTCTTTGTCTCACTTGATCAGTAATAAGCAGCAAGTGCCTCTAGTGTTCTACTTGGAAGGGAAAATGTATGTATTATTATTTTGAAATTATTCAGTTTACGAAAATCTGATCCTTAGAGACTTACTGTAAGTATAAATAAGTGTTAGAGAGAAAACTGTGTGCTCTGGTTTCCATGAGGAGGAATTTCTTTCACGTCTCTGTCCCAAAACTTATTCTCTCTGGAAGTGGACCCAGTTACCTACCCATCAGTGAGTAATATCTATAGGTCTTGGGTGGAGTTAGTCTAACAAAAGCCATAAGCATGGGAATTTTTGTCTCTTTCTCCTTATCCAACCCTAGATTAGAATAATCCAGTGATTTCCTTACAGATTAAAATCTGCCCTTGGACAAGTAGTCTAAGGTCTAAACTGGGTGAGCAAAGGAGATAAAAAGCTCATTTGATTTTGTCACTAAGCTGTATTCTTACCATTGAACTCACCAGAAATTAAGATGACATGTTGTTTCCAAGTATGCTGGCTTTTTTTTTTTTTTGCTGGCTCTTAGCAGGAAGGAAGGGTGCTATCTAATGAAGTTTCCTCCAAAACCCTTCCAGGGAGTAAACCTTACTCAAGTATTCAAAATCTAAGAAAACTGGATTTAGAATGCAAGTCTATTTCAATAGACTGAATTTCAAGATGGCTGTCAAAGTTCCCACTCCTTGGAGTTCTCACTTTGTATATTCCCGTCTTTGAGTATGAGTGATGTAGTGAATAGTGTAGACTATTGCTCCTGCGATTAGGTTTCTAATAAACTGACTTTAAGTTATTTAAAAGTTACCCCGGTGGGTCTAACTAATCAAGCATGCTTTCTGAAAGAAGATGAAGCTCCAAGAAATGTGTTGGTATCGGCTTGTTAAAAAAAAAAAAGCTGTGTTGTAAACAGTCCATGGAGGTGCTGCATACTTAAAACCTGAGGGAAACCTCAAGAAACTGAGAACAACCTCTGATCAACTGCCACCAAGAAAACCAAGACCTCAGTCCTACAACTAAAAAGCATTTAACTCTAAAAACAATCTGAATGAGTGCAGAAAAGGATCCCAAGCTCCATATGGGATGTTAACTCGTCTGACATTTTGATTTCAGCCAGTGCCTAACAAATGATTGGTACTCAATAATTACCTTTGAATAAACAAGTGAATAAATTATTATATCTAGGCAAGAATGAAAAGAACTGAATGGGGGAGGTTTGAGGGTATATTTGCAGTACTTTTCTGTAAAAGAGTTGAGTCACATATTACAAAATGATATCATCAATTAAGTCTAAGTGGCGAGTTTTTTTTAATATGCACAGTTTAATATCAAAATTTTAAAAACATATCTGTAACATTTTTTCTTATATTGAGTATTAAAGATTGCCACTTTCCTCCCAGTACTGTCAGAAAAAAAAAATCTTTAGAGAACCTACATTTTATTTCAAAGAAGAAAACCTTCAGTGCACAAATCAAAGAATTGATATGAATTTTAAATATTATAGANATTTGTAACATTTTTTCTTATATTGAGTATTAAAGATTGCCACTTTCCTCCCAGTACTGTCAGAAAAAAAAAATCTTTAGAGAACCTACATTTTATTTCAAAGAAGAAAACCTTCAGTGCACAAATCAAAGAATTGATATGAATTTTAAATATTATAGAATAAAACTTGAACTAATAGTTGAGCTACAGCTCTACTTACAAGTACAATAAGCTCCTTTGTTGAGAAATTTCATTATCACATTGTTTGATAATTTTAAATGGATTTCTAGAAGCACTAATTAATTATAAGGGAGTAAGTATACCTCAAAATGAGTTAAATTGTCTATCTTTTATGTAATTACATTTATTCTAATTTCATTTCTCTTGGAAGAAAACACAACAAATATAGCTGCAGGGTAGACAGCCATATTAAAAACCAGATAATCAGAGGTCCAAGACAGAGTTCCTGCCCTCCATGATCTCATTGGATAGCAGGCAAGTCAGAGAAGTAAATCAATAATTGTAATACAGCATAATAACTGCCATCAAAGAAATTCAGAATAGTACTGAACACATAGAAGAGGATCTTCAAAATCTGGGTGTATATGGAAGGCTTCCTGGAAGAGTTGATGCATAAGCTAGAGCACATTGGATAAGTGTTTGCAAGCAGGAAAATTATTGGGTTGGAGAGTTAGGGGTAGTCAGGGACTTTTTTCCATGCAGTGGTACAGTATCTGTAATGTCTCAATTCGCCATCAACTGAGGAATGAGGAGATGTGGTACATATACACAATGGAATATTACTTAGGTATAAAAAGGAACAAATTTGAGTCAGTTATAGTGAGATGGATGATACTAGAGTCTGTCATGAAGGGTAAAGTGAGAAAGAGAAAAACAAATATCATATATTAACACATATACATGGAATCTAGAAAAATAGTACTGATGATCCTATTTACAAGGAAGGAATGGAGACATAGAGAGAATGGACTTGGGGACACTGCAGGGGGAGGGGGGCTGGGATGAATTGAGAAAGTAGCATTGATATACATACACTATCAAGTGTAAAATAGGTAACTAGTGGGAAGCTTCTATATAAAACAGGGAGCCCAGCCTGGTGCTCAAGAGGGATGGAACATAGATATAAATATGACTGATTCACACTGCTGTATGGCAGAAACCATCACAATATTGTAACACAATTATCCTCTAATTAAAGAACAGAATCATGGCATATTTGGAGAGTCTGTAGGGAAATCAGCTGTAGTGTAAGGATCCATTTTGGAGATCAGAAGAGAAGTCTGGAAATAGGCAGGTACAAGACTATGACGCACCTGACCCTGCGGAGATAATTCCAGACTTTATCTCATAGATTGTGAGGAACTACTAAAAACTCTTAAACAGTGGAGTGACATATTCAGATTAGGCATAATTCAAATTAGAGATGATGGTCAAAACTGGATGCAAAGAGAAGAGCAAAGAATCTATAAACAAGAGAGCAGATGAGGCTTCCCTAACCAATGATCCAAGCTTGGGTGTGGAAAGAATATTCACTGAAGACACATTTAGGCATAAAATTGAAAATATTTGTGGGTACCCCTTTCAAGAGGAGACTGGCAGTTTGACAAAATGGCCACAAATAGTGCCTTCTCTGCATCTGGGTCCCTTCTCAGTATGGCTTTGCAGCCACTTCCATCAGCCTCTGGAGCCTCTTTCTCCACCCCTGGCATCTGGGCTGGCTTCAAGCCTGACTTGGACCGAGAGAAGGAGGCACATATGACACTGTGCCACCTCCCCACCTAAGCCTTCTCACTCTGGAAACTGTTACACTCTGCTCCCTCCTGGAAATTTACTAAGCTATGGTGAGGCCAGCGTATTTAAAGACTTACATACTCATGGCCTCAGAAGGAGAAAAGACATAGAAATGACAAAAATATTAGGATTAGATTAATTCTATCAAAATACCTAATAATATTAATATTAAACTGGAATACTTTATTTGCAAAGTCTTTCTGCTCAGGATGGTGCCAATTAGCAGCTATTACCTGGAATTTAAAATGAGTTAAATTAGTTTAGAAAGGCAGTAACTTGGTCTAAATAGAAAATCATGGTATGTAACTAAATCTTCTCCAGCTATACATATTAAAGCATTGATTTAGGGCACAATTTCCAAACATTAATTACTGATTTTTAAAATAGTTGTTGACCATGGAAGGACCTACAGATTATCATGTTCAGTGAAGCAAGTTAGAGAAAGGCAAATGTCATATGATATCACTTACAAGTGGAATCTAAAAAACTGATACAAATGAACTTACTTAGAATACAGAAAAAGACTCAACAGACAGAAAACAAATTTATGGTTATCAAAGGGAGATGAGGGGGAGAAATAAATAGAGTTTGTGATTAAAATATGCACACTACTATTAATATATATGACTTAATAAGGAACAAGGACTTATTGTGTAGCACAAAAAATGACATTCAATATCTTATAATAACCTATAATGGAAGATAATCTTTAAAAGAATACATAAATGTATAACTGAATCACTTTGCAGTACATAAGAAACTAATACAATATTGTAAATCAACTATATTTCAATCAAAAATCAAAAAGCAAAATAAAATAGCTTGCTGATGTTACCTCAAAAGATTTGTGCCTCCTGGCTCTCTTACAATCAGTTTTATTATGAGAGTTCCCAGGGTGAATGACAAACATGGGCAACATTCTGAGCAAATTGTAAGTTTATCATCAACTTCCTCGAGAAATAGAAGTTTAGCAATTACTTTTTACTGTGCACACACTTTAATCATTCTTTAACTCACTGCTGTTTTTAAGGCTTAGTATAGAAATTTTTTAAATCACCAGAGAAATATGCAGTTTTTGCCTTGCAACATAGGTTTAATTATAAAATCTCCATAATAGAACGTTTTAATATCTTTCCAAGCATTCAATGGCTGAACAAATTAGTATCTCTTCCCCACATATTTTTCATGGTCACCTAACCTATACTTTTTGGAGTTTCTCCACAGACCTGAACTCCCCAACAAATGGCAATCTGGCAACCATCTGCACAGATCATAGCTAAGGTCATAGCATCACTGGATAGCACAACAAAGCTGGCAAAGGCCACACCTTCAGACACCTCTCCCGATACCAGCAGCGTTAGCCTCCCATAATCTCTTATCTGAATGTACTTTATTTTATCAGGAAGCAACCTCCTGTCTTTGAAAGAAAAGTTGTTGCTACACTGCATCTAGAAATGGTTGGGAAATGAGTTACTTCCAGTTATCTTTCAGATATAACCATGTATTAAAGGACTCAGATCTCTGCCTGGAGAACTCAAAACTATATAATGTGGCAGCAGTTAGTCATACACAATGGAGGATCTACAAAACCCACCCCAACATATTTAAATGTATGTTCTAATTAGAAAATGGCATTAAAAATGAAAAATTCAAAAAAATGTTAAACAGATAAGTCACCAGGACTACAGGCTCAAACCTGTACTGCTCTGGGTAAAGTGAGACATAAGATCTTCTATTTTGTGTGCCCCTTGCCTCCCACCCCATCGTCTATTCTCAGTTCTTGACCCATTAGCATGGAACAAGGACTCAGGCTCCAGTGGCAGGGAGCAGACCTAGGCAAAAAGTGCCACGAAAGCCACAGGCAGGAGAAGTATTTGCGCCTTTCAGGTTAGGCTTTCTGTCCCAGCAGCTGCAGGAACCTTTCCTTTGGATACTAATGTGCTGGTTTCATAGATTATAAGCCCTCAATTCCAAGCTACTCCAGGTGATATTTCAATGCATATAGAGAGTATAAGGACTTCATATGTACAAAAACATATAAAAGGCATAGTCATTGTCCTGAGACAGCTCTCAGTCAGCTCTCAGTGAAGGTGATAGATGGGAAAGCATGGAAAATTTCATCTTCCTTTATTTCCTTCTTAATGTCTCTTCAGGTTGGATAGCCCTGTGTTCTTCTCAACCTTCTCACCACTGGAAGAACTATTTATCCCCAGTGATAACAGGAAGTTGCTCATCAGAATGACATAGAGACTGGAGACGGAGAACATGTTTAACCTGCAGAGTGTGTGATTGGATTAATCAATTCTGTGAACTTTATAACAGAAGATGCTGTGCTTCCTGATGCCCAAGAACCTATTGAAAATTTCATGAGTCACCTGTGTGCTCCTTTTACCATCAGTAGATATGATTTCCACAGAGTAAGGAAGTCATTTCAGAACCATGAATTTGTGCCTTCAGGACATTTGCACTTTCATATCTGCAACCTCCCTATCCCTCTTAAGGAAAGAAGAATTCTTCAAAATAGCATCATATTTAATATGGATAAACAACAAGTTCTGACTATAGAGCACAGGGAACACTGCTCAATGTTATGTGGCAGTCTGAATAGAAGGAGAGTTTGGGGGAGGATGGATACATGTGTATCTATGGCTGAGTCCCTTTTCTGTTCAACTGAAACTCTCACAACATTGTTAATCAGCGATACCTCAATACAGGCTTCCCAGGTGGCACTAGTGGTAAAGAATCTGCCTGCCAATTCAGGAGACATAAAAGACATAGGTTCAAGCCCTAGGTTGGGAAGATGCCATGGAGAAGGGCATGACAACCCACTGCAGTATTCTTACCTGGAGAATCCCATGGACAGAAGAGCTTGGCGGGCTTCAGTCCATAGGGTTGTAAAGAGTCAGATATGACTGAAGCAACTTAGCACAGCACACATTCATACTCCAATAAAAAATAAAAAAGTTTTTTAAAAAGCAATAACATCATTTCCTCTTTTCTTCTGTTCAGTTCAGTCGCTCAGTCAGTTGTGTCCAATTCTTTGCAACCCCATGAACTGCAATACACGAGGCCTCCCTGTCCATCACCAACTCCTGGAGTTTACTCAAACTCATGTCCATCGAGTCAGTGATGCCATCCAACTATCTCATCTGCCGTCGTTCCCTTCTCCTCCTGCCTTCAGTCTCTCCCAGCATCAGAGTCTTTTCATATGAGTCAGCTCTTTTAATGAGGTGGCCAAAGTGTTGGAGTTTCAGCTTCAACATCAGTCCTTCCAATGAACACCCAGGACTGATCTCCTTTAGGATGGACTGGTTGGATCTCCTTGCAGTACAAGGGACTCTCAAGAATCTTCTCCAACACCACAATTCAAAAGCATCAATTCTTCGGCGCTCAGCTTTCTTTGTAGTCCAGCTATCACATCTATACATGACTACTGGAAAAACCATAGCCTCGACTAGGCAGACCTTTGTTGACAAAGTAATATCTCTGCTTTTTAATATGCTGTCTAGGTTGGTCATAACTTTCCTTCCAAGGAGTAAGCGTGTTCTAATTTCATGGCTGCAGTCACCATCTGCAGTGATTTTGGAGCCCCCCAAAATAAAGTCAGCCACTGTTTCCACTGCTTCCCCATCTATTTGTCATGAAGTGATGGGACCAGATGCCATCATCTTGGTTTTCTGATTGTTGAGCTTTAAGTCAACATTTTCATTCTCCTCTTTCACTTTCATCAAGAGACTCTTTAGTTCTTCACTTTCTGCCATAAGAGTAGTGTCATCTGCATAGCTGAGGTTATTGATATTTCTCCTAGCAATCGTGATTCCATCTTGTGCTTCCTCCAGCCTAGCATTTCTCATGATGTACTCTGCATATAAGTTAAATAAGCAGGGTGACAATATACAGCCTTGATGTACTCTTTTTCCTATTTGGAACTCTTTTCTTATTCCCAACCAAAACTATCAGTTGCATATTTTGGAAGAGACAACTTCTATACTGAAAGTTCAGGGAGCTTAGGAAGGGCATCCCTCCCACTCACCATGTATTTGCTATTAGGCCAACCAATTATCAAGGACTTCAACCTCTCATTCTACCATTAGAGATAAGTGTAAATCCAGTGCAATCCTCCTGGAGAAGAAATGATACAACAATATAAAATGACGGCAGCATCTTCATAGACAAGGTGTTCACAGACCCATAGATAGTTTTTGCTGAAGTGGATGAGTCTATAAATCATCTGATGCCTATTTTTACAAATGAGGAAACTGAGACTAGAGCAGCCTAAATGTGTCCAACATACACTGTTAATTATGAATGGGATATGGACTTGGATCTTCTGACTCCTCACCATTGTTCTTAGGGAAAAACGATTAAAGTGTGTGAGGAATATATTGAGTGCAAATGGAAGCTAGAAAGTGGTCCCAGGAAGAGAAAGAGTAGAAAATAGGAAATAATATGATGCCATGAAATGTCCCCATTGTCTCAGACTAATTAAAGGTTCAGTATGATTCTGGGTTTGCTATTAAAACTGTAGAACTTGGACCAGCCACCTTAGCCTCATGGAGGAGTCTGTGGTCTCAAGCACTACCACAGATCTTCTGAATGAGTATCTATATTTTAACAAGTACTCCAGGTGATTCATGTATACATTGAAGTATGAGAAGCGTGGAACTAAGACATGGAAAGAGGTAAGGTACACAGGCAGCAACTCAGATCCACCCTGCACACTCTCCTCCAGCACTCTCCTCCTGAAGAAACAGGACCAGTTTTGGGGCTAGCACAGCATCTTATTATTTCAAGACCCCAATTCCCAAGGGTTTTTTTTTTTATAGAGATCTTGATTCCTCAAATAGGGTAAAAGGAGAGTCATGATGCTTGAATATGAGGGAGGCCACCAAAATGTTCCTGAGAAGTTGGATAAAATATCAGTGGGTAACCTAGATCTGTATGCCTATAACCTATGCCTGTAATCTAGATCCGCTTTCTTTTATTTTGTTTGATTGATCTGATGTGTTTTGTTTTGTTTGTCGATATCAAGTTACCATATCCACTTTGTGAAGCAAACTTGAAACTGTTTCACAGACCATCCCCTAAATGTCTTATTCTTCTTATTCAGTGGTAATTGACATATAATCCTGTTTTATAGTTTTTTCAACTAAGCACTTTCATAAGGTAGCTGCCCTAACTGGATTGTGAGCCCCTCAAAGGTAAAATTGTATGTTTTATTTATTAATATATTTGGCATCCTAACAGTGCTTTCTATTTAATAAACAAGCAATAATGAATGGTTTAAAACGAATGAAAGAATGGAAGTAGAATGAAGGAAAATGAATAAATGAAGCAGAAAGTGAAAGATTTCCATCTGGTTTCAGCTCAAATACTTTGCTGTTATTTATCTTGTAGTTTGACCTCATCACATGATCCAAGTTTCAGTTGATGATTCTGACAATAAAAATAACACTAAAGATAGGATCACAAAATTCAATGACTATTTCTTTATGATGAAAAAGAATAAAAATCTTTACTTTGCCAATAACTAATCTAGTCATTCTCCTGAGTCCTCATCACTGGGATTATCAGAGAAACAATTAACCTAGTACCCAATGAAGGAGACCTGGGTTTGATCCCTGGGTCAGGACAGGAATGGCTACATACTCTAGTATTGTTGCCTGGAGAATTCCTTGAACATAGGAGCCTGGTAGCCTACAGTCCAATGGGTCACAAAAGTCAGACATGACTGAAGGAACTGAACATGCACGCACCCTTCAATAAACATCTTGTACCTTTACCTCCATCTCGAGGTCTGCTTTCTAAAGAACTCTGCTAGCACCCTGAGAGAGTGACCCTTGTTCTACTGAAGGCTGCTTGCCCTGTTGTTTTTCCAGGCTGATCTAACTCATAGTCTGATCTCTCAAGTTTTGTCAGTGATTGGCAGTAGCCTCTAGTCCATTAAGTCTTCTTTCAATTTCCCCAGACACATTCCTTTGTCTGCTATGTTTTTCATCAGCCTCAGGCCTGGGAGTGCAACAAGGCAATTGGTAAAATACAGGCATGAAATATTCAAAGTCCCAATAAGTTCTCTCTCAAAGCATCATATATAAATTCTTAAGGAAGAATTCTGATTGGTCCAACTTGGATCACATGCCCATCCCTGCTGCTAAGTCACTTCAGTTGTGTCTGACTCTGTGCTACCCCAGAGATGGCAGCCCACCAGTCTCCCCTGTCCCTGGGATTCTCCAGGCAAGAACACTGGAGTAGGTTGTCATTTCCTTCTCCAATGCGTGAAAGTGAAGTCACTCAGTCGTGTCTGACGCTTTGCGACCCCATGACTCTTTACAGCCCACAGGCTCCTCCAGCCATGGGATTTTCCAGGCAAGAGTACTAGAGTAGGGTGCAAGACATGATTACAGTAGAATACAATAGGTGCTGGTGAAGGAGTAGTTAGTTCCTACAAAGAAAGAAAAGACTAAATTTGGGAAGATGGTGAGGCAGGGTGTATAGAGCAGGAAGTAAGACAAAGCCATGTCTGAAAAGGTTTCACAAGGTTGCATCTTAAAGAATGAATAAAACCTTGGTAGAAAAAAAAGACAGACAACCGTCCAGAGGAAAGGAATGGGATATGCCAGGTCACTGAGGTATAAAACATCATGGTGGAACACTCTTCTCCTGAAGTCCCCACTGGAGCATTTCCATGCAGGTATGCTATTTCAGAATGGACTAGACAGTAAACATCTGTAGCATTACCATGCCCTTAGTCCCAAGATGCTTCCAGTTCATGGCAAGTAAGAATAAACTGTGCTTTAAGAGATCAGGCTGGTCTGTTGGCTTACCTATCTTTTTATACCTATTTTTCTTTAATTTTATATTCACAGATGCATTCACAGAAAAGATCAGGATTTTATCTGGGTAAAAGGGAGATAACAGCTCCATATTAGGAAAGATTGGGAAGCATAAATTAAGTCATATTAGCAATGATTAAACTCATTAAGACTTTAATATGCAATATAAACAATCAATTCTATATAATCAGTATACTATATGCATTAGTATCTTTGCATATGTGTACATGTAAGAACAAGCTGGAATCAAGATCTCCGGGAGAAATATCAATAACCTCAGATAGGTGGATGATACCACCCTTATGGCAGAAAGGGAAAAAAAAAAA
>SJYW01046419.1:40876-65245 GCA_006410735.1 Raphicerus campestris | reverse complement strand
TCCCCATCTATTTGTCATGAAGTGATGGGACCAGATGCCATCATCTTGGTTTTCTGATTGTTGAGCTTTAAGTCAACATTTTCATTCTCCTCTTTCACTTTCATCAAGAGACTCTTTAGTTCTTCACTTTCTGCCATAAGAGTAGTGTCATCTGCATAGCTGAGGTTATTGATATTTCTCCTAGCAATCGTGATTCCATCTTGTGCTTCCTCCAGCCTAGCATTTCTCATGATGTACTCTGCATATAAGTTAAATAAGCAGGGTGACAATATACAGCCTTGATGTACTCTTTTTCCTATTTGGAACTCTTTTCTTATTCCCAACCAAAACTATCAGTTGCATATTTTGGAAGAGACAACTTCTATACTGAAAGTTCAGGGAGCTTAGGAAGGGCATCCCTCCCACTCACCATGTATTTGCTATTAGGCCAACCAATTATCAAGGACTTCAACCTCTCATTCTACCATTAGAGATAAGTGTAAATCCAGTGCAATCCTCCTGGAGAAGAAATGATACAACAATATAAAATGACGGCAGCATCTTCATAGACAAGGTGTTCACAGACCCATAGATAGTTTTTGCTGAAGTGGATGAGTCTATAAATCATCTGATGCCTATTTTTACAAATGAGGAAACTGAGACTAGAGCAGCCTAAATGTGTCCAACATACACTGTTAATTATGAATGGGATATGGACTTGGATCTTCTGACTCCTCACCATTGTTCTTAGGGAAAAACGATTAAAGTGTGTGAGGAATATATTGAGTGCAAATGGAAGCTAGAAAGTGGTCCCAGGAAGAGAAAGAGTAGAAAATAGGAAATAATATGATGCCATGAAATGTCCCCATTGTCTCAGACTAATTAAAGGTTCAGTATGATTCTGGGTTTGCTATTAAAACTGTAGAACTTGGACCAGCCACCTTAGCCTCATGGAGGAGTCTGTGGTCTCAAGCACTACCACAGATCTTCTGAATGAGTATCTATATTTTAACAAGTACTCCAGGTGATTCATGTATACATTGAAGTATGAGAAGCGTGGAACTAAGACATGGAAAGAGGTAAGGTACACAGGCAGCAACTCAGATCCACCCTGCACACTCTCCTCCAGCACTCTCCTCCTGAAGAAAACAGGACCAGTTTTGGGGCTAGCACAGCATCTTATTATTTCAAGACCCCAATTCCCAAGGGTTTTTTTTTTTATAGAGATCTTGATTCCTCAAATAGGGTAAAAGGAGAGTCATGATGCTTGAATATGAGGGAGGCCACCAAAATGTTCCTGAGAAGTTGGATAAAATATCAATGGGTAACCTAGATCTGTATGCCTATAACCTATGCCTGTAATCTAGATCCGCTTTCTTTTATTTTGTTTGATTGATCTGATGTGTTTTGTTTTGTTTGTCGATATCAAGTTACCATATCCACTTTGTGAAGCAAACTTGAAACTGTTTCACAGACCATCCCCTAAATGTCTTATTCTTCTTATTCAGTGGTAATTGACATATAATCCTGTTTTATAGTTTTTTCAACTAAGCACTTTCATAAGATAGTTGCCCTAACTGGATTGTGAGCCCCTCAAAGGTAAAATTGTATGTTTTATTTATTAATATATTTGGCATCCTAACAGTGCTTTCTATTTAATAAACAAGCAATAATGAATGGTTTAAGACGAATGAAAGAATGGAAGTAGAATGAAGGAAAATGAATAAATGAAGCAGAAAGTGAAAGATTTCCATCTGGTTTCAGCTCAAATACTTTGCTGTTATTTATCTTGTAGTTTGACCTCATCACATGATCCAAGTTTCAGTTGATGATTCTGACAATAAAAATAACACTAAAGATAGGATTACAAAATTCAATGACTATTTCTTTATGATGAAAAAGAATAAAAATCTTTACTTTGCCAATAACTAATCTAGTCATTCTCCTGAGTCCTCATCACTGGGATTATCAGAGAAACAATTAACCTAGTACCCAATGAAGGAGACCTGGGTTTGATCCCTGGGTCAGGACAGGAATGGCTACATACTCTAGTATTGTTGCCTGGAGAATTCCTTGAACATAGGAGCCTGGTAGCCTACAGTCCAATGGGTCACAAAAGTCAGACATGACTGAAGGAACTGAACATGCACGCACCCTTCAATAAACATCTTGTACCTTTACCTCCATCTCGAGGTCTGCTTTCTAAAGAACTCTGCTAGCACCCTGAGAGAGTGACCCTTGTTCTACTGAAGGCTGCTTGCCCTGTTGTTTTTCCAGGCTGATCTAACTCATAGTCTGATCTCTCAAGTTTTGTCAGTGATTGGCAGTAGCCTCTAGTCCATTAAGTCTTCTTTCAATTTCCCCAGACACATTCCTTTGTCTGCCATGTTTTTCATCAGCCTCAGGCCTGGGAGTGCAACAAGGCAATTGGTAAAATACAGGCATGAAATATTCAAAGTCCCAATAAGTTCTCTCTCAAAGCATCATATATAAATTCTTAAGGAAGAATTCTGATTGGTCCAACTTGGATCACATGCCCATCCCTGCTGAAGTCACGTCAGTTGTGTCCGACTCTGTGCTACCCCAGAGATGGCAGCCCACCAGTCTCCCCTGTCCCTGGGATTCTCCAGGCAAGAACACTGGAGTAGGTTGTCATTTCCTTCTCCAATGCGTGAAAGTGAAGTCACTCAGTCGTGTCTGACGCTTTGCGACCCCATGACTCTTTACAGCCCACAGGCTCCTCCAGCCATGGGATTTTCCAGGCAAGAGTACTAGAGTAGGGTGCAAGACATGATTACAGTAGAATACAATAGGTGCTGGTGAAGGAGTAGTTAGTTCCTACAAAGAAAGAAAAGACTAAATTTGGGAAGATGGTGAGGCAGGGTGTATAGAGCAGGAAGTAAGACAAAGCCATGTCTGAAAAGGTTTCACAAGGTTGCATCTTAAAGAATGAATAAAACCTTGGTAGAAAAAAAAGACAGACAACCGTCCAGAGGAAAGGAATGGGATATGCCAGGTCACTGAGGTATAAAACATCATGGTGGAACACTCTTCTCCTGAAGTCCCCACTGGAGCATTTCCATGCAGGTATGCTATTTCAGAATGGACTAGACAGTAAACATCTGTAGCATTACCATGCCCTTAGTCCCAAGATGCTTCCAGTTCATGGCAAGTAAGAATAAACTGTGCTTTAAGAGATCAGGCTGGTCTGTTGGCTTACCTATCTTTTTATACCTATTTTTCTTTAATTTTATATTCACAGATGCATTCACAGAAAAGATCAGGATTTTATCTGGGTAAAAGGGAGATAACAGCTCCATATTAGGAAAGATTGGGAAGCATAAATTAAGTCATATTAGCAATGATTAAACTCATTAAGACTTTAATATGCAATATAAACAATCAATTCTATATAATCAGTATACTATATGCATTAGTATCTTTGCATATGTGTACATGTAAGAACAAGCTGGAATCAAGATCTCCGGGAGAAATATCAATAACCTCAGATAGGTGGATGATACCACCCTTATGGCAGAAAGGGAAAAAAAAAAACTAAAGAGCCTCTTGATAAAAGTGAAACAGGAGAGTGAAAAAGTTGGCTTAAAGCTCAACATTCAGAAAACTAAGATCATGGCATCTGGTCCCATCACTTCATGCCAAATAGATGGGGAAACAGTGGAAACAGTGGCTGGCTTTATTGGGGGGGGGGCTCCAAAATCACTGCAGATGGTGACTGCAGCCATGAAATTAGAAGACACTTGCTCCTTGGAACAAAGCTATGACCAACCTAGATAGCATATTCAAAAGCAGAGACATTACTTTATCAACAAAGGTCTGTCTAGTCAAAGCTGTGGTTTTTCCAGTGGTCATGTATGGATGTGAGAGCTGGACTGTAAAGAAAGCTGAGCACCAAAGAATTGATGCTTTTGAACTGTGGTGTTGGAGAAGACTCTTGAGAGTCCCTTGGATAGCAAGGAGATCCAACCAGTCCACCCTTAAGGAAATAAGTCCTGAATACTCATTGGAAAGACTGATCCTGAAGCAGAAACTCCAATACTTTGGCCACCTGATGGGAAGAACTGACTCATTGGAAAAGACCCTGATGCTGAGAAATATTGAAGGCCAGAGGAGGAGGGGAAAACAGAGGATGAGATGGTTGGATGGCATCACCAACTCAATGGACATGAATTTGAGTAAACTCCAGGAGTTGGCGATGGACAGGGAAGCCTGGTGTGCTGCAGTCCATGGGGTCACAAAGAGTCGGACATAACTGAGCGACTGAAATGAACATGTAAGATTACCATATGTGAAGTTTATCAAATGAGTCTATTCATTCTGTGAAAAATTCCTTTTTAATGCACATAAATTATGTGTGAAGTGAAGTGAAAGTCACTCAGTAGGGCCCAGCTTTTTGCAACCCCATGGACTAAACAGTCCATGGAATTTTCCAGGCCAGAATACTGGAGTGGGTAGCCTTTCCCTTCTCCAGGGGATATTCCCAGCCCAGGGGTCAAACCCAGATCTTCTGCATCACAAATTTTGTGTATGTGTATGATACATATTCACATGTATTATCACATATTTTGTACATCATATATCACATATACTTACATATACTGAGAAGGTATTTTTCACACAATAGACAGACTCAAAAGTGAGCATTTTATATTATGCTGAATTCTGTGCTCCAACCATTCCAATTATAATACAGTCACAGTGTATACATTAAACATACATATTTTTTAAATTAAACATTTAGTTTCACTCTGAGTGGAAATGAATAGAAATATAAAACACAAAATCAGAAACTCTACTCATTATTTTTTTGCATGTTATTTTCTTTGAATAATATAAGCCTCATTGGGATCAAATCTTAAGCTCAATAAATAGAAGACACAGATATGCCTGGCTCACTCTGTTCAGTATCTGCTAAATCACCAAAGAGACTCAGATTGGCACTGCAGCCTTCTTATTTTTATTTTCCTAGAGATGCAGGAAGCCTGAAGGTTAAAGCACAAAACTGCTTCCACTAGTCTCATGAATTTTGAAATGCTTCCTGCACGGTGCTGATTTCACATTGCAGAACCGGCCTTAACCCTGACTCTCCTGCTGCCATGGCAACCTGTTGGTTCAGAATGAACTGAATTGTGGGATTATCACTAAGGGGGAGGACGAGGGGAGTTCTGCTTTATTTATTAAGCCAGCTCACTGTGTAATACTTATGAATGGGAAGACCATGAAAAACTAATTCTGTTGTTTCTTTTAAAGTTTATATTATATTTTTAACACACAATGGCTATTAAACATACATGTTAAGTCTATAGAGTTTAGTTTATCATTATCTCATCAGTGGGATGTAGAGAACAAATGAAATCAAAATTAAAGTCTTCATTATCTCATTGAAGATTTATTTTAAAAAAGATGGGATTTGGGCAGTGTGAAGAAAGGACAATAAATGAAATTAGAACTTGATCCCGTCAATTTTCCCTGCCCATATCGGGTAACTTTAGTATGATTTGCAATGTTAAGCTTAAAATAAACCTGAAGTGTTGGTTCATACCACCCACAGACTTCTGAACATTCCAATTCCCATGAAATGGCCTTAGTTAAATTGGAACCCATGACAGATGGAATCAGAACTTGTTGCCTCATCACAAATCACTTTCTCAAAATAGCAGCAGCATGAGAAATAAACCTGTTTGTAAATGGAGTAAAAGCCTTTCACAATGTGGTCTGTTTCTGTGGAAATATACATATCCTTTCTATCCTTCTCTACATAATGTCTCATACTAGGATTTACACATTGCAGATGGCTAATAATAGTTGTTGATAATTAATTGGGAAATTCTACCTTACATATTTCACAACTACTTTGTTCTCCCCATGGTAAAACCACTTCACCCACATTACTGATAAATCCTCATAGTAACCTTATAAGGTAAGTATAATCCCTACCTTAGGTCCAGCTAGATTAAGTGCCTGCTCAAATAAATCATGAAGCTAGAATTTTAGTCAGTTTTGTTTTTTGTTTTCTTTCATTTATTATCTCCAAAGCCTCTTCTCCAAGTAAATGTTTCAATCCATCAGGTCAGAGGGACTTTCTGGAATTGAAGTCTGAAAGTCAAAGTCTTTGAGCTATGATACAGGAATTGATATGCCAGTCAACATTAGAAAGGCTAAGCTATTATGCGGTGGTCCAAATGCACCATGTAATACATGTGTGAAAACTTAATTGTTTAAAACAGCAAACTCGTGAGTGTTTCTAGATTCTCAGGATTAGAAAATTTCCAGTTAAAAAGGGATACCAGTGTGGGGAGCTACAGTTGGGTTCAAACTCAAATTAAGGTAAATAGTAAACGAGATGCTCTTTAAAGCATAAATCATGGTACTATTCTGGGATTTCAGATGTTCTGAAAGCACCAAGGCTAAAGAAACCCTGAGATGACCATGTGGGATGCACAGGAAGCACTTTTTTTTTCTATTAAACTGAGATGAGGTTATAAAAGTACACATTTCATAAAGCACAAGATAGCAAAGAGGAAGTATGCTTGATTACACCTTGTCATTTACTCAGTGCATGTTTACTGAGCAGCTCACAGGAAAGAGCCATGGGTTGGGCATTATAGAAGACATGGAGAGGGTATTCAGAGCAAGTCTCTGACTTCAAAGAGTTTATAATTTAACAGGTGAAACAGGTCAAGATGAATAGCCATAGCTATGTAGCAAGACCAAGAACAAAAAAATGTTGCAACAAAGGTAAAAGAAAATCACTGTGAAAGCAAAGAAAATGGAGCAATCGATGCACTCTTGATGGAGGTGGCAGCATGAGCACTAAATGCTGAAAAATAACAAAATGTTAAGAGTCCAGCAGGCTGAAGAAGCAAAAGCATTGAGATATAAAGACGTGCTGGAGCAACAGGAAGTACCAGTGTGGCTCTTATATCACTATGTCTTAGCACAGATTTTAGAGCCCAACTTCACCAAGACCTCCCACCCCATCATCCACTGCTCCCCGTGACATCTAAAGTCACAACAGTGATAATGATTTAATAAAAGGCCATCAAGGGGGAAAAAGTCTGATAAAATAACAAGCCTCACAATACATTTTGACTTGAAAAAGTCCTAAGACTAGAGAGCAAAGTGGAGGTAGGCATATGTAAATGATATGGAAATTAACTATAAATACACATGTGGCTTTGACTCTCCAGGAAAAAAAAAGAAAAAAACTTGCTGATGATTGCTATAAAAACTCTTTAGAAGGTAGACACTGTCTGAACACTTGTAGACAAATTGTCATCTTTGTTCCAAATCAAAAGGCTTAAACTCTCCAAGAAAAACTCCTCTGGCTTTTCAGTCCCTCATTCTTTTCACCTTTCAGAAGTTCCCTGATCAAAGCCCATGGGACTTCTTAGCCTTCCAGCTGTCAGGAAGAATAGTAGCAGGATAAGTGTCATTACCTGTAGAGGCTACATATTTGGGTTGGTATAACTTACATAGAGGACAGAAACGGTATGGACTTAACAAAGGCAGAAGATATTAAGAAGAGGTGGCAAGAATACACAGAAGAATTCTACAAAATCATGACCAAGATAATCACGAAGGTGTGATCATGCACCTAGAGCCAGACATTCTGGAATGTGAAGTGAAGCAGGCCTTAGAAAGCATCACTATGAACAAAGCTAGTGGAGGTGATGGAATTCCAGTTGAGCTATTTCAGTCCTGAAAGATGATGCTGTGAAAGTGTTGCATTCAATATGCCACCAAATTTGGAAAATAGCAGTGGCCACAGGACTGGAAAAGGTCAGTTTTCATTCCAATTCCAAAGAAAGGCAATGCCAAAGAATGCTCAAACTACCACCCAATTGCACTCATCTCACACGCTAGTAAAGTCATGCTCAAAATTCTCCAAGCCAGGCTTCAGCAATATGTGAACCATGAACTTCCAGATGTTCAAGCTGGTTTTAGAAAAGGCAGAGGAACCAGAGATCAAATTCCCAACATCCACTGGATCGTGGAAAAAGCAAGAGAGTTCCAGAAAAACATCTATTTCTGCTTTATTGACTATGCCAAAGCCTTTGACTGTGTGGATCACAATAAACTGTGGACAATTCTGAAAGAAATAGGAATACGAGACCACCTGACCTGCCTCTTGAGAAACCTGTATACAGGTCAGGAAGCAGCAGTTAGAACTGGACATGGAACAACAGACTGGTTCCAAATAGGAAAAGGAGTACATCACCCTGCTTAATAAACTTATATGCAGAGTACATTATGAGAAACGCTGGGCTGGAAGAAGCACAAGCTGGAATCAAGATTGCTGGGAGAAATACCAATAACCCCAGATATGCAGATGACACCACCCTTATGAAGAGGAACTAAAAAGCCACTTGATGAAAGTGAAAGAGGAGAGTGAAAAAGTTGGCTTAAAGCTCAACATTCAGAAAACAAATATCACAGCATCTGGTCCCATCACTTCATAGGAAATAGAGGGGGAAACAATGGAAACAGTGTCAGGCTTCATTTTGGGTGGCTCCAAAATCACTGCAGATGGTGATTGCAGCCATGAAATTAAAAGACGCTTGCTCCTTGGAAGGAAAGTTATGACCAACATAGATATATTAAAAAGCAGAGACATTACTTTGCCAAAAAAGGTCCATCTAATCAGTGGTCATGTATGGATGTGAGAGTTGGACTGTGAAGAAAGCTGAGCGCCGAAGAACGATGCTTTTGAACTGTGGTGTTGGAGAAGACTCTTGAGAGTCCCTTGGACTGCAAGGAGATCCACCCAGTCCATTCTGAAGATCAGTCCTGGGTGTTCTTTGGAAGGAATGATGCTAAAACTGAAACTCCAGTACTTTGGCCACCTCATGCGAAGAGCTGACTTATTGGAAAAGATTCTGATGCTGGGAGGGATTGGGGGCAGAAGGAGAAGGGGACGACAGAGGATGAGATGGCTGGATGGCATCATCGACTCAATGGACGTGAATTTGAGTGAACTCTGGGAGTTGGTGATGGACAGAGAGGCCTGGTGTGCTGCAATACATGGGGTCGCAAAGAGTCTGACACGACTGAGCAACTGAACTGAACTGAACTGAACTTGTATCTGCATGTGATCAATTTTCATCACATTTGCTATACCAGTAAGTTTTTTCCTCTATGGAATAAAATAACTGTAATGCTCTCCTATACTGATAAAAATAGCAAAATAATTATAATTTTGTAACGCTAGAAAAGTATGACATTTTAGAGGATTGTCTATTCATAAAATAAGCCCTTCTGATAATGCATATGTTCAACTGAAAAAAAATTTCTGGGTCCATTTGTCACAAGTAGACAGCTCCTACTTATCCCCTTTCTACTAATGCTAAGTTACAGAAATAATTGAGTTCCAATGCTGCTACTACATTTCCTTTAGGCAAAATTGAGACTTGTTAAAGAAATATATTGAAATCTGAATGAAGAATTTCTATTTCATTAATTTCATTCTTCAAAAAATTATTTCCTTAAATGTCATTAATTTCATTCTGTAAAAATTTCAAATGAGTTTATTGGAGCAATATTGATAAAATAAAAGTGTTATTTCTTTATTCTTTCAACAAGGATTTTCTTGTCTCACTGTACTAAATTTAAAGTTCAGCTCATCCTATTTTCTCTCTTTTTTCCCCTTGTCTTATTTCTTTATTCTAAATTCATTCATTTAGTCAATATCTATTTTCTGTGTACTTCTATATTCCAGTAACTGTTCTTGGGAGCTAGAGGTACCACAATGAATAAAACAAACAATAATTACCCTCAGGAAGATTACAAGGAAGGAAATAAAGAAAATAAAAGTGCAAATTAAGAATATTAGATAAGAGATTCCCTTGGTGGTCCAGTGGATAAGACTCTGTGTTCACAAAGCAGGGGACATGGGTTCAAACACTGGTTGGGGATAAAAGATCCCATATGATGCATGGCAGGGCTAAAAAAGAAGAAGAAAGGGGGGAAAAAAAGAATTGTAGATAAAAGAAGTAACAATAAAAATCAAACAAGGAATGGAAATAGGAAAATTGGGTAGGAGCTGAAGTTGTAGAAAGAGTGACATTGAGAAGTCAGTATTTCACAGAAAACTTGAAGTAAATAAGAGAGAAAAACATTTAGATATTTGGGAAAATAGCAATTCTAAAGGAGGAGATAATAAATGCAAAAGTCTTGAGGTGGGAGCATGCTTGGCATTTTCTAGGAACAGTGAGAAAGCCACTGCAGGTGGAGCACAGAGTTCTGGGGAGCACAGTAGGAAATGAGTTTAGAGTCAGATCACAAACACCAAGTAGGTCATAGCAATAGCTTCCGTTTTTATTCTTGCCAACAAAGTTCTGGCTAGTCAAAGCTGTGGTTTTTCCAGTAGTCATGTATGGATGTAAGAGCTGGACTATAAGGAAATGTAAGTACTAAAGGCTTCCCTTATGGCTCAGCTGGTAAAAGAATCTGCCTGCAAAGCAGGAGACCTGGGTTTGATCCCTGAGCTGGGAAGATTCCCTAGAGAAGGGAAAGGCTACCCACTCCAGTATTCTGGCCTGGAGAATTTCACGGACTGTATAGTCCATGGGGTCGTAAAGAGTCGGACATGACTGAGCGACTTGCACTTCACTTCACAAGCACTAAAGAATTGATGCTTTTGAACTGTGGTATTGGAGAAGACTCTCGAGAGGCCCTTGGACAGCAAGGAGATCCAACTAGTCCATCCTAAAAGAAATCAGTCTTGAATATTCATTGAAAGGACTGATCCTGAAGCTGAAACTCCAATATTTGGTCACCTGATGTGAAGAACTGACTCATTGGAAAAGACCTTTTCCAATGCTGGGAAAGATTGAAGGCAGGAGGAGAAGGGGACGACAGAAGATGAGATGGTTGGATGGCATCACTGACTCAATGGACATGAGTTTGAGTTAACTCCAGGAATTGGTGATGAACAGGGAAGCCTGGCCTGCTGCAGTCCATGGGGTCACAAAGAGTCAGACATGACTGAGTGACTGAACTGAACTGTTCATCTGATCCGGATTATAAGTGGGTCAGATTGGTCGCTGTGTTTAGAACACAGTGGAAAGAGGAGAAACCAATAGAAGTATGTTCATAGGTGAGAGAGTAGCACGTTAGTAACAGTGGAAGAAGTNAAAAAAAAAAACTAAAGAGCCTCTTGATAAAAGTGAAACAGGAGAGTGAAAAAGTTGGCTTAAAGCTCAACATTCAGAAAACTAAGATCATGGCATCTGGTCCCATCACTTCATGCCAAATAGATGGGGAAACAGTGGAAACAGTGGCTGGCTTTATTGGGGGGGGGGCTCCAAAATCACTGCAGATGGTGACTGCAGCCATGAAATTAGAAGACACTTGCTCCTTGGAACAAAGCTATGACCAACCTAGATAGCATATTCAAAAGCAGAGACATTACTTTATCAACAAAGGTCTGTCTAGTCAAAGCTGTGGTTTTTCCAGTGGTCATGTATGGATGTGAGAGCTGGACTGTAAAGAAAGCTGAGCACCAAAGAATTGATGCTTTTGAACTGTGGTGTTGGAGAAGACTCTTGAGAGTCCCTTGGATAGCAAGGAGATCCAACCAGTCCACCCTTAAGGAAATAAGTCCTGAATACTCATTGGAAAGACTGATCCTGAAGCAGAAACTCCAATACTTTGGCCACCTGATGGGAAGAACTGACTCATTGGAAAAGACCCTGATGCTGAGAAATATTGAAGGCCAGAGGAGGAGGGGAAAACAGAGGATGAGATGGTTGGATGGCATCACCAACTCAATGGACATGAGTTTGAGTAAACTCCGGGAGTTGGCGATGGACAGGGAAGCCTGGTGTGCTGCAGTCCATGGGGTCACAAAGAGTCGGACATAACTGAGTGACTGAAATGAACATGTAAGATTACCATATGTGAAGTTTATCAAATGAGTCTATTCATTCTGTGAAAAATTCCTTTTTAATGCACATAAATTATGTGTGAAGTGAAGTGAAAGTCACTCAGTAGGGCCCAGCTTTTTGCAACCCCATGGACTAAACAGTCCATGGAATTTTCCAGGCCAGAATACTGGAGTGGGTAGCCTTTCCCTTCTCCAGGGGATATTCCCAGCCCAGGGGTCAAACCCAGATCTTCTGCATCACAAATTTTGTGTATGTGTATGATACATATTCACATGTATTATCACATATTTTGTACATCATATATCACATATACTTACATATACTGAGAAGGTATTTTTCACACAATAGACAGACTCAAAAGTGAGCATTTTATATTATGCTGAATTCTGTGCTCCAACCATTCCAATTATAATACAGTCACAGTGTATACATTAAACATACATATTTTTTAAATTAACCATTTAGTTTCACTCTGAGTGGAAATGAATAGAAATATAAAACACAAAATCAGAAACTCTACTCATTATTTTTTTGCATGTTATTTTCTTTGAATAATATAAGCCTCATTGGGATCAAATCTTAAGCTCAATAAATAGAAGACACAGATATGCCTGGCTCACTCTGTTCAGTATCTGCTAAATCACCAAAGAGACTCAGATTGGCACTGCAGCCTTCTTATTTTTATTTTCCTAGAGATGCAGGAAGCCTGAAGGTTAAAGCACAAAACTGCTTCCACTAGTCTCATGAATTTTGAAATGCTTCCTGCACGGTGCTGATTTCACATTGCAGAACCGGCCTTAACCCTGACTCTCCTGCTGCCATGGCAACCTGTTGGTTCAGAATGAACTGAATTGTGGGATTATCACTAAGGGGGAGGACGAGGGGAGTTCTGCTTTATTTATTAAGCCAGCTCACTGTGTAATACTTATGAATGGGAAGACCATGAAAAACTAATTCTGTTGTTTCTTTTAAAGTTTATATTATATTTTTAACACACAATGGCTATTAAACATTCATGTTAAGTCTATAGAGTTTAGTTTATCATTATCTCATCAGTGGGATGTAGAGAACAAATGAAATCAAAATTAAAGTCTTCATTATCTCATTGAAGATTTATTTTAAAAAAGATGGGATTTGGGCAGTGTGAAGAAAGGACAATAAATGAAATTAGAACTTGATCCCGTCAATTTTCCCTGCCCATATCGGGTAACTTTAGTATGATTTGCAATGTTAAGCTTAAAATAAACCTGAAGTGTTGGTTCATACCACCCACAGACTTCTGAACATTCCAATTCCCATGAAATGGCCTTAGTTAAATTGGAACCCATGACAGATGGAATCAGAACTTGTTGCCTCATCACAAATCACTTTCTCAAAATAGCAGCAGCATGAGAAATAAACCTGTTTGTAAATGGAGTAAAAGCCTTTCACAATGTGGTCTGTTTCTGTGGAAATATACATATCCTTTCTATCCTTCTCTACATAATGTCTCATACTAGGATTTACACATTGCAGATGGCTAATAATAGTTGTTGATAATTAATTGGGAAATTCTACCTTACATATTTCACAACTACTTTGTTCTCCCCATGGTAAAACCACTTCACCCACATTACTGATAAATCCTCATAGTAACCTTATAAGGTAAGTATAATCCCTACCTTAGGTCCAGCTAGATTAAGTGCCTGCTCAAATAAATCATGAAGCTAGAATTTTAGTCAGTTTTGTTTTTTGTTTTCTTTCATTTATTATCTCCAAAGCCTCTTCTCCAAGTAAATGTTTCAATCCATCAGGTCAGAGGGACTTTCTGGAATTGAAGTCTGAAAGTCAAAGTCTTTGAGCTATGATACAGGAATTGATATGCCAGTCAACATTAGAAAGGCTAAGCTATTATGCGGTGGTCCAAATGCACCATGTAATACATGTGTGAAAACTTAATTGTTTAAAACAGCAAACTCGTGAGTGTTTCTAGATTCTCAGGATTAGAAAATTTCCAGTTAAAAAGGGATACCAGTGTGGGGAGCTACAGTTGGGTTCAAACTCAAATTAAGGTAAATAGTAAACGAGATGCTCTTTAAAGCATAAATCATGGTACTATTCTGGGATTTCAGATGTTCTGAAAGCACCAAGGCTAAAGAAACCCTGAGATGACCATGTGGGATGCACAGGAAGCACTTTTTTTTTCTATTAAACTGAGATGAGGTTATAAAAGTACACATTTCATAAAGCACAAGATAGCAAAGAGGAAGTATGCTTGATTACACCTTGTCATTTACTCAGTGCATGTTTACTGAGCAGCTCACAGGAAAGAGCCATGGGTTGGGCATTATAGAAGACATGGAGAGGGTATTCAGAGCAAGTCTCTGACTTCAAAGAGTTTATAATTTAACAGGTGAAACAGGTCAAGATGAATAGCCATAGCTATGTAGCAAGACCAAGAACAAAAAAATGTTGCAACAAAGGTAAAAGAAAATCACTGTGAAAGCAAAGAAAATGGAGCAATCGATGCACTCTTGATGGAGGTGGCAGCATGAGCACTAAATGCTGAAAAATAACAAAATGTTAAGAGTCCAGCAGGCTGAAGAAGCAAAAGCATTGAGATATAAAGACGTGCTGGAGCAACAGGAAGTACCAGTGTGGCTCTTATATCACTATGTCTTAGCACAGATTTTAGAGCCCAACTTCACCAAGACCTCCCACCCCATCATCCACTGCTCCCCGTGACATCTAAAGTCACAACAGTGATAATGATTTAATAAAAGGCCATCAAGGGGGAAAAAGTCTGATAAAATAACAAGCCTCACAATACATTTTGACTTGAAAAAGTCCTAAGACTAGAGAGCAAAGTGGAGGTAGGCATATGTAAATGATATGGAAATTAACTATAAATACACATGTGGCTTTGACTCTCCAGGAAAAAAAAAGAAAAAAACTTGCTGATGATTGCTATAAAAACTCTTTAGAAGGTAGACACTGTCTGAACACTTGTAGACAAATTGTCATCTTTGTTCCAAATCAAAAGGCTTAAACTCTCCAAGAAAAACTCCTCTGGCTTTTCAGTCCCTCATTCTTTTCACCTTTCAGAAGTTCCCTGATCAAAGCCCATGGGACTTCTTAGCCTTCCAGCTGTCAGGAAGAATAGTAGCAGGATAAGTGTCATTACCTGTAGAGGCTACATATTTGGGTTGGTATAACTTACATAGAGGACAGAAACGGTATGGACTTAACAAAGGCAGAAGATATTAAGAAGAGGTGGCAAGAATACACAGAAGAATTCTACAAAATCATGACCAAGATAATCACGAAGGTGTGATCATGCACCTAGAGCCAGACATTCTGGAATGTGAAGTGAAGCAGGCCTTAGAAAGCATCACTATGAACAAAGCTAGTGGAGGTGATGGAATTCCAGTTGAGCTATTTCAGTCCTGAAAGATGATGCTGTGAAAGTGTTGCATTCAATATGCCACCAAATTTGGAAAATAGCAGTGGCCACAGGACTGGAAAAGGTCAGTTTTCATTCCAATTCCAAAGAAAGGCAATGCCAAAGAATGCTCAAACTACCACCCAATTGCACTCATCTCACACGCTAGTAAAGTCATGCTCAAAATTCTCCAAGCCAGGCTTCAGCAATATGTGAACCATGAACTTCCAGATGTTCAAGCTGGTTTTAGAAAAGGCAGAGGAACCAGAGATCAAATTCCCAACATCCACTGGATCGTGGAAAAAGCAAGAGAGTTCCAGAAAAACATCTATTTCTGCTTTATTGACTATGCCAAAGCCTTTGACTGTGTGGATCACAATAAACTGTGGACAATTCTGAAAGAAATAGGAATACGAGACCACCTGACCTGCCTCTTGAGAAACCTGTATACAGGTCAGGAAGCAGCAGTTAGAACTGGACATGGAACAACAGACTGGTTCCAAATAGGAAAAGGAGTACATCACCCTGCTTAATAAACTTATATGCAGAGTACATTATGAGAAACGCTGGGCTGGAAGAAGCACAAGCTGGAATCAAGATTGCTGGGAGAAATACCAATAACCCCAGATATGCAGATGACACCACCCTTATGAAGAGGAACTAAAAAGCCACTTGATGAAAGTGAAAGAGGAGAGTGAAAAAGTTGGCTTAAAGCTCAACATTCAGAAAACAAATATCACAGCATCTGGTCCCATCACTTCATAGGAAATAGAGGGGGAAACAATGGAAACAGTGTCAGGCTTCATTTTGGGTGGCTCCAAAATCACTGCAGATGGTGATTGCAGCCATGAAATTAAAAGACGCTTGCTCCTTGGAAGGAAAGTTATGACCAACATAGATATATTAAAAAGCAGAGACATTACTTTGCCAAAAAAGGTCCATCTAATCAGTGGTCATGTATGGATGTGAGAGTTGGACTGTGAAGAAAGCTGAGCGCCGAAGAACGATGCTTTTGAACTGTGGTGTTGGAGAAGACTCTTGAGAGTCCCTTGGACTGCAAGGAGATCCACCCAGTCCATTCTGAAGATCAGTCCTGGGTGTTCTTTGGAAGGAATGATGCTAAAACTGAAACTCCAGTACTTTGGCCACCTCATGCGAAGAGCTGACTTATTGGAAAAGATTCTGATGCTGGGAGGGATTGGGGGCAGAAGGAGAAGGGGACGACAGAGGATGAGATGGCTGGATGGCATCATCGACTCAATGGACGTGAATTTGAGTGAACTCTGGGAGTTGGTGATGGACAGAGAGGCCTGGTGTGCTGCAATACATGGGGTCGCAAAGAGTCTGACACGACTGAGCAACTGAACTGAACTGAACTGAACTTGTATCTGCATGTGATCAATTTTCATCACATTTGCTATACCAGTAAGTTTTTTCCTCTATGGAATAAAATAACTGTAATGCTCTCCTATACTGATAAAAATAGCAAAATAATTATAATTTTGTAACGCTAGAAAAGTATGACATTTTAGAGGATTGTCTATTCATAAAATAAGCCCTTCTGATAATGCATATGTTCAACTGAAAAAAAATTTCTGGGTCCATTTGTCACAAGTAGACAGCTCCTACTTATCCCCTTTCTACTAATGCTAAGTTACNATGAAAGTGAAAGAGGAGAGTGAAAAAGTTGGCTTAAAGCTCAACATTCAGAAAACAAATATCACAGCATCTGGTCCCATCACTTCATAGGAAATAGAGGGGGAAACAATGGAAACAGTGTCAGGCTTCATTTTGGGTGGCTCCAAAATCACTGCAGATGGTGATTGCAGCCATGAAATTAAAAGACGCTTGCTCCTTGGAAGGAAAGTTATGACCAACATAGATATATTAAAAAGCAGAGACATTACTTTGCCAAAAAAGGTCCATCTAATCAGTGGTCATGTATGGATGTGAGAGTTGGACTGTGAAGAAAGCTGAGCGCCGAAGAATGATGCTTTTGAACTGTGGTGTTGGAGAAGACTCTTGAGAGTCCCTTGGACTGCAAGGAGATCCACCCAGTCCATTCTGAAGATCAGTCCTGGGTGTTCTTTGGAAGGAATGATGCTAAAACTGAAACTCCAGTACTTTGGCCACCTCATGCGAAGAGCTGACTTATTGGAAAAGATTCTGATGCTGGGAGGGATTGGGGGCAGAAGGAGAAGGGGACGACAGAGGATGAGATGGCTGGATGGCATCATCGACTCAATGGACGTGAATTTGAGTGAACTCTGGGAGTTGGTGATGGACAGAGAGGCCTGGTGTGCTGCAATACATGGGGTCGCAAAGAGTCTGACACGACTGAGCAACTGAACTGAACTGAACTGAACTTGTATCTGCATGTGATCAATTTTCATCACATTTGCTATACCAGTAAGTTTTTTCCTCTATGGAATAAAATAACTGTAATGCTCTCCTATACTGATAAAAATAGCAAAATAATTATAATTTTGTAACGCTAGAAAAGTATGACATTTTAGAGGATTGTCTATTCATAAAATAAGCCCTTCTGATAATGCATATGTTCAACTGAAAAAAAATTTCTGGGTCCATTTGTCACAAGTAGACAGCTCCTACTTATCCCCTTTCTACTAATGCTAAGTTACAGAAATAATTGAGTTCCAATGCTGCTACTACATTTCCTTTAGGCAAAATTGAGACTTGTTAAAGAAATATATTGAAATCTGAATGAAGAATTTCTATTTCATTAATTTCATTCTTCAAAAAATTATTTCCTTAAATGTCATTAATTTCATTCTGTAAAAATTTCAAATGAGTTTATTGGAGCAATATTGATAAAATAAAAGTGTTATTTCTTTATTCTTTCAACAAGGATTTTCTTGTCTCACTGTACTAAATTTAAAGTTCAGCTCATCCTATTTTCTCTCTTTTTTCCCCTTGTCTTATTTCTTTATTCTAAATTCATTCATTTAGTCAATATCTATTTTCTGTGTACTTCTATATTCCAGTAACTGTTCTTGGGAGCTAGAGGTACCACAATGAATAAAACAAACAATAATTACCCTCAGGAAGATTACATGTAGTGGTGAACAAGTAGGAAATAAAGAAAATAAAAGTGCAAATTAAGAATATTAGATAAGAGATTCCCTTGGTGGTCCAGTGGATAAGACTCTGTGTTCACAAAGCAGGGGACATGGGTTCAAACACTGGTTGGGGATAAAAGATCCCATATGATGCATGGCAGGGCTAAAAAAGAAGAAGAAAGGGGGGAAAAAAAGAATTGTAGATAAAAGAAGTAACAATAAAAATCAAACAAGGAATGGAAATAGGAAAATTGGGTAGGAGCTGAAGTTGTAGAAAGAGTGACATTGAGAAGTCAGTATTTCACAGAAAACTTGAAGTAAATAAGAGAGAAAAACATTTAGATATTTGGGAAAATAGCAATTCTAAAGGAGGAGATAATAAATGCAAAAGTCTTGAGGTGGGAGCATGCTTGGCATTTTCTAGGAACAGTGAGAAAGCCACTGCAGGTGGAGCACAGAGTTCTGGGGAGCACAGTAGGAAATGAGTTTAGAGTCAGATCACAAACACCAAGTAGGTCATAGCAATAGCTTCCGTTTTTATTCTTGCCAACAAAGTTCTGGCTAGTCAAAGCTGTGGTTTTTCCAGTAGTCATGTATGGATGTAAGAGCTGGACTATAAGGAAATGTAAGTACTAAAGGCTTCCCTTGTGGCTCAGCTGGTAAAAGAATCTGCCTGCAAAGCAGGAGACCTGGGTTTGATCCCTGAGCTGGGAAGATTCCCTAGAGAAGGGAAAGGCTACCCACTCCAGTATTCTGGCCTGGAGAATTTCACGGACTGTATAGTCCATGGGGTCGTAAAGAGTCGGACATGACTGAGCGACTTGCACTTCACTTCACAAGCACTAAAGAATTGATGCTTTTGAACTGTGGTATTGGAGAAGACTCTCGAGAGGCCCTTGGACAGCAAGGAGATCCAACTAGTCCATCCTAAAAGAAATCAGTCTTGAATATTCATTGAAAGGACTGATCCTGAAGCTGAAACTCCAATATTTGGTCACCTGATGTGAAGAACTGACTCATTGGAAAAGACCTTTTCCAATGCTGGGAAAGATTGAAGGCAGGAGGAGAAGGGGACGACAGAAGATGAGATGGTTGGATGGCATCACTGACTCAATGGACATGAGTTTGAGTTAACTCCAGGAATTGGTGATGAACAGGGAAGCCTGGCCTGCTGCAGTCCATGGGGTCACAAAGAGTCAGACATGACTGAGTGACTGAACTGAACTGTTCATCTGATCCGGATTATAAGTGGGTCAGATTGGTCGCTGTGTTTAGAACACAGTGGAAAGAGGAGAAACCAATAGAAGTATGTTCATAGGTGAGAGAGTAGCACGTTAGTAACAGTGGAAGAAGTAAGAAGATGCAATGTGGAGATATCTTGAGATTGAGAAAACAGGATTTGATGCCAGCTCATGAATGGGTTATGAGATAAAGAGAGGAATCAGGGACAAAATCATGGGTTTTGGTCTAGGGATGGGGCCAAAATTTTGAACCAAATCTTTGAGCTAAGATGGGAAAGTGAGGGGGGGGGGCTGAAATTGTGTTGAGAAGTAGGAAACCAGAAATTTCTCTAAGGCCAAGTTACATTTGAGACACATGTTGGACATCCAAGAAGAGAGGTTATTTAGACATCATTTGAGTTCAGGGAAATATTATAGGCTGGACATACATATTTGGAACTTGTTGATAAATAGTTGGTGATAGACTCAGTAAGAATCACCTAAGGAGTGAGTGTAGACAGAAAACAGAAGGGTTCTGAGGTTTAAGCTCTGGTCTCCAATGTGCTGAAGCCAGGGAGATACAATTAGACAGCAAAGGAGACTGAGAAAGAATAGCCAGTGAGATCATGTGAGAACCAGGTAAGTGTGATGGTCTAGAAACCAAAGGAAGTATTTAAAGGTAAATATATATATACCATGAAATGCTACTTCATTGTGGTTTTGATTTGCATTTCTCTAATAATGAGTGATGTTGAGAATCTTTTCATGTGTTTGTTAGCCATCTGCATGTCTTCTTTGAAGAAATGTCTATTTAGTTCTTTGGCCCATTTTTTGATTGGGTCATTTATTTTTCTGGAATTGAGCTGCAGGTGTTGCTTGTATATTTTTGAGATTAATTCTTTGTCAGTTGCATCATTTGCTATTATTTTCTCCCATTCTGAAGGCTGTCTTTTCACTTTGCTTATAGTTTCTTTTATTGTGCAAAAGCTTTTAATTTTAATTAGATCCCATTTGTTTATTTTTGCTTTTATTTCCAGTATTCTGGAAGATGGGTCATAGAGGATCCTGCTGTGATTTATGTCGGAGAGTGTTTTGCCTATGTTCTCCTCTAGGAGTTTTATAGTTTCTGGTCTTACGTTTAGATCTTTAATCTGTTTTGAGTTTATTTTTGTGTATGGTGTTAGAAAGTGTTCTAGTTTCATTCTTTTACAAGTGGTTGACCAGTTTTCCCAGCACCACTTGTTAAAGAGATTGTCTTTTCTCTATTGCATATTTTTTGCCTCCTTTGTCAAAGATAAGGTGTCCATATGTGCATGGATTTATCTTTGGGCTTTCTATTTTGTTCCATTGATCTATATTTCTGTCTTTGTGCCAGTACCATACTGTCTTAATGACTGTGGCTTTGTNGCATATTTTTTGCCTCCTTTGTCAAAGATAAGGTGTCCATATGTGCATGGATTTATCTTTGGGCTTTCTATTTTGTTCCATTGATCTATATTTTTGTCTTTGTGCCAGTACCATTCTGTCTTGATGACCGTGGCTTTGTAATACAACCTGAAGTCAGGCAGAGTGATTCCTCCAGTTCCATTCTTTCTTGAGATTGCTTTGGCTGTTCGAGGTTTTTTGTATTTCCATGCAAATTGTGAAATTATTGGTTCTAGTTCTCTGAAAAATACTGCTGGTAACTTCATAGGGATTGCATTGAATCTATTGATTGCTTTGGGTAGTACTCTCATTTTCACTATATTGATTCTTCCAATCAATGAACACAGTATATGTCTCCATCTATTTGTGTCCTCTTTGATTTGTTTCACTAGTGCTTTACAGTTTTCTATATACAGATCTTTTGTTTCTTTCAGTTCAGTTCAGTTCAGTCGCTCAGTCATGTCCGACTCTTTGCCACCCCATGAATTGCAGCACGCCAGGCCTCCTTGTTCATCACCATCTCTCGGAGTTCACTCAGACTCACGTCCATTGAGTCTGTAATGCCATCTAGCCATCTCATCCTCAGTCGTCCCCTTCTCCTGCCCCCAATCCCTCCCAGCATCAGAGTCTTTTCCAATGAGTCAACTATTGACATGAGGTGGCCAAACTACTGGAGTTTCAGCTTTAGCATCATTCCTTCCAAAGAAATCCCAGGGCTGATCTCCTTCAGAATGGACTGGTTCGATCTCCTTGCAGTCCAAGGGACTCTCAAGAGTCCTCCAACACCACAGTTCAAAAGCATCAATTCTTCAGCGCTCAGCCTTCTTCACAGTCCAACTCTCACATCCATACATGACCACAGGAAAAACCATAGCCTTGACTATACGGACCTTAGTCAGCAAAGTAATGTCTCTGCTTTTGAATATGCTATCTAGGTTGGTCATAACTTTTCTTCCAACTTTTCTTCTTTTAATTTTCATGGCTGCAGTCACCATCGGCAGTGATTTTGGAGTGATTTTGTTTCTTTAGGCAGATATATTACTAAGTATTTTATTCTTTTTGTTGCAATGGGGATTGAAATTGTTTCCTTAATTTCTCTTTCTGTTTTCTCATTTTTAGTGTATAGAAATGCAAGGGATTTCTGTGTGTTGATTTTATATCCTGCAACTTTACTAAATGCATTGATTCAGTTTACTTCTGTTCAGTTGCTCATTCGTGTCCGACTCTTTGCCACCCCATGAATCACAGCACGCCAGGCCTCCCTGTCCATCACCAACTCCCAGAGTTCACGCAATCCCATGTCCATCGAGTCGGTGATTTCATCCAGCTATCTCATCCTCTGTCATCCCCTTCTCTTCCTGCCCCCAATCCTTCTAAGCATCAGTGTCTTTGCCAATGAGTCAACTCTTTGCATAAGGTGGCGAAGTATTGGAGTTTCAGCTTTAAAATCATGCCTTCCAAAGAACAGCCAGGACTGATCTCCTTTAGAATGGACTGGTTAGATCTGCTTGCAGCCCAAGGGGCTCACTCTCAAGAGTCTTCTCCAACACCACAGTTCAAAATCATCAATTCTTTGGCACTCAGCTTTCTTCACAGTCCAACTCTCATATCCATACATGACCACTGGAAAAACCATAGCCTTGACTAGATAGACCTTTGTTGGCAAAGTAATGTCTCTGCTTTTGAATATGCTATCTAGGTTGGTCATAACTTTCCTTCCAAGGAGTAAGGGTCTTTTAATTTCATGGCTGCAGTCACCATCTGCAGTGATTTTGGAGCCCAGAAAAATAAAGTCTGACACTGTGAAAACAGTGTTTCCCCATCTAATTCCCATGGAGTGATGGAATGATCTTAGTTTCCTGAAAGTTGAGCTTTCCAATATTTTCACTCTCTTCTTTCACTTTCATCAAGAGGTTCTTTAGTTCTTCTTCACTTTCTGCCATAAGGGTGGTGTCATCTGCATATCTGAGATTATTGATATTTTCCCGGCAATCTTGATTCCAGCTTGTGCTTCTTCCAGCCCAGCGTTTCTCATGATGTACTCTGCATATAAGTTAATTAAGCAGGGTGACAATATACAGCCTTGACGTACTCCTTTTCTTATTTGGAACCAGTCTGTTGTTCCATGTCCAGTTCTAACTGTTGCTTCCTGACCTGTGTACAGGTTTCTCAAGAGGCAGGTCAGGTGGTCTGGTATTCCTATTCTTTCAGAATTTTCCACAGTTTATTATGATCCACACAGTCAAAGACTTTGGCATAGTCAATAAAGCAGAAATAGATGTTTTTCTGGAACTCTCTTGCTTTTTCGATGATCCAGTGGATGTTGGCAATTTGATCTCTGGTTCCTCTGCCTTTTCTAAAACCAGCTTGAACATCTGCAAGTTCACGTTTCATGTATAGTTGAAGCCTGGCTTGGAGAATTTTGAGCATTACGTTACTAGCGTGTGAGATGAGTGCAATTGGGCGGTAGTCTGAGCATTCTTTGGCATCGCCTTTCTTTGGGATTGGAATGAAAACTGACCTTTTCCAGTCCTGTGGCTACTGCTGAGTTTTCCAAATTTGCTGGCATATTGAGTGCAGCACTTTCACAGCATCATCTTTCAGGATTTGAAATAGCTCAACTGGAATTCCATCATCTCCACCAGCTTTGTTTGTAGTGCTGCTTTCTAAGGCCCACTTCACTTCACATTCCAAGATGTCTGGCTCTAGGTGAGTGACCACACCATCGTGACTATCTTGGTTGTGAAGATCTTTTCTGTACAGTTCTTATGTGTATTCTTGCCACCTCTTCTTAATATCTTCTATTTCTGTTCAGTCCATACCATTTCTGTCTTTTTTTGAGCCCATCTTTGCATGAAATGTTTCCTTGGTATCTCTAATTTTCTTGAAGAGATCTCTAGTCTTTCCCATTCTGTTGTTTTCCTCTATTCTTTGCATTGATCAATCACTGAGGAAGGCTTTCTTATCTCTCTTTGCTGTTCTTCTTTGGAACTCTGCATTCAGATGCTTATATCTTTCCTTTTCTCCTTTGCTTTTTCCTTCTCTTCTTTTCACAGCTTTTTGTAAGGCCTCCCCAGATAGTCATTTCACTTTTTTTGTATCTTTTCCATGGGGATAGTCTTGATCCCTGTCTCCTGTATAATGTCATGAACCTCCATCCATAGTTCATCAGGTGCTCTATCTATCATATCTAGTTTTTTAAATATTTCTCACTTCCACTATATAATCATAAAGGATTTGATTTAGATCATACCTGAATGATCTAGTGGTTTTCCCTACTTTCTTCAATTTAAGTCTGAATTTGGCAATAAGGAGTTTATGATCTGAGCCACAGT
>SJYW01046419.1:6155-38803 GCA_006410735.1 Raphicerus campestris | reverse complement strand
TTCTCATCTTCTTCTTTCACTTTCATCAAGAGGTTCTTTAGTTCTTCTTCACTTTCTGCCATAAGGGTGGTGTCATCTGCATATCTGAGATTATTGATATTTTCCCGGCAATCTTGATTCCAGCTTGTGCTTCTTCCAGCCCAGCGTTTCTCATGATGTACTCTGCATATAAGTTAATTAAGCAGGGTGACAATATACAGCCTTGACGTACTCCTTTTCTTATTTGGAACCAGTCTGTTGTTCCATGTCCAGTTCTAACTGTTGCTTCCTGACCTGTGTACAGGTTTCTCAAGAGGCAGGTCAGGTGGTCTGGTATTCCTATTCTTTCAGAATTTTCCACAGTTTATTATGATCCACACAGTCAAAGACTTTGGCATAGTCAATAAAGCAGAAATAGATGTTTTTCTGGAACTCTCTTGCTTTTTCGATGATCCAGTGGATGTTGGCAATTTGATCTCTGGTTCCTCTGCCTTTTCTAAAACCAGCTTGAACATCTGCAAGTTCACGTTTCATGTATAGTTGAAGCCTGGCTTGGAGAATTTTGAGCATTACGTTACTAGCGTGTGAGATGAGTGCAATTGGGCGGTAGTCTGAGCATTCTTTGGCATCGCCTTTCTTTGGGATTGGAATGAAAACTGACCTTTTCCAGTCCTGTGGCTACTGCTGAGTTTTCCAAATTTGCTGGCATATTGAGTGCAGCACTTTCACAGCATCATCTTTCAGGATTTGAAATAGCTCAACTGGAATTCCATCATCTCCACCAGCTTTGTTTGTAGTGCTGCTTTCTAAGGCCCACTTCACTTCACATTCCAAGATGTCTGGCTCTAGGTGAGTGACCACACCATCGTGACTATCTTGGTTGTGAAGATCTTTTCTGTACAGTTCTTATGTGTATTCTTGCCACCTCTTCTTAATATCTTCTATTTCTGTTCAGTCCATACCATTTCTGTCTTTTTTTGAGCCCATCTTTGCATGAAATGTTTCCTTGGTATCTCTAATTTTCTTGAAGAGATCTCTAGTCTTTCCCATTCTGTTGTTTTCCTCTATTCTTTGCATTGATCAATCACTGAGGAAGGCTTTCTTATCTCTCTTTGCTGTTCTTCTTTGGAACTCTGCATTCAGATGCTTATATCTTTCCTTTTCTCCTTTGCTTTTTCCTTCTCTTCTTTTCACAGCTTTTTGTAAGGCCTCCCCAGATAGTCATTTCACTTTTTTTGTATCTTTTCCATGGGGATAGTCTTGATCCCTGTCTCCTGTATAATGTCATGAACCTCCATCCATAGTTCATCAGGTGCTCTATCTATCATATCTAGTTTTTTAAATATTTCTCACTTCCACTATATAATCATAAAGGATTTGATTTAGATCATACCTGAATGATCTAGTGGTTTTCCCTACTTTCTTCAATTTAAGTCTGAATTTGGCAATAAGGAGTTTATGATCTGAGCCACAGTTGGCTCCTGGTCTTGTTTTTGCTGACTGTATAGAGTTTCTCCAAATTTGGCTGCAAGGAATATAATCAATGTGATTTCAGTGTTTACTATCTGGTGATGTCCATGTGTAGGGTCTTCTGTTGTGTTGTTGGAAGAAGGTGTTTGCTATGACTAGTGTGTTCTCTTGGCAAAACTCTATTAGCCTTTGCCCTACTTCATTCCGTATTCCAAGGCCAAATTTGCCTAGTACCAGGTGTTTCTTGACTTCCTACTTTTGCATTCCAGTCCCCTATAATGAAAAGGACATCTTTTTGGGGTGTTGTTAGTTCTAAAAGGTCTTGTACGTCTTCATAGAACCGTTCAACTTCAGCTTCTTCAGCATTACTGGTTGGGACAGAGGATTGGATTACTGTGATATTGAATGGTTAGCTCTAGTAATTTATAGAGACCAAAAGATAAAATAGACTTTAAAACAAAGGCTGTGAAAAGAGACAAAGAAGGACAATGCATAATGATGAAATGATCAATTCAAAAAGAAGATATAACAATTATAAATATATATGCACCCAACATAGGACCACCACAATATGTAAGACAAATGCTAACAAGTATGAAAGGCAAAATAAACAGTAACACAATAATAGTGGGAGACTTTAATACCCCTCACACCTATGGATAGATCAACTAAACAGAAAATTTACAAGAAAACACAAACTTTAAATGATACAATACACCATTAGACCTAATTGATATCTATAAGACATTTCACCCCAGAACAATGAATTTCACCTTTTTCTCACATGCACATGGAATCTTCTCTAGGATAGATCACATCCTGGGCCATAAAACTAGCCTTGGTAAGTTCAAACAAATTAAAATCATCCCAAGCATCTTTTCTGACCACAGTGTAGTAGATTAGATGTCAATTAGAGGAGAAAAACTATTAAAAATTCCAACATATGAAGGCTGAACAACACGCTGCTGAATAACCAACAAATCACAGAAGAAATCAAAAAAGAAATCAAAATATGCATAGAAATGAATGAAAATGAAAACACAACAACCCAAAACCTATGGGACACTGTAAAAGTAGTGCTAAGGGGAAGGTTCATAAGGGGAAGGTTCATAGCAATGCAGGCATACCTCAAGAAATAAGAAAAAAGTCAAATAAATAACCTAACTCTACACTTAAAACAACTAGAAAAGGAAGAAATGAAGAATCCCAGGGTTAGTAGAAGGAACAAAATCTTAAAAATTAGGGCAGAATTAAATGCAAAAGAAACAAAAGAGACCATAGCAAAAATCAACAAAGCCAAAAGCTGATTCTTTGAGAAGATAAATAAAATTTACAAACCATTAGCCAGACTCATCAAGAAACAAAGGGAGAAAAATCAGATCAACAAAATTAGAAATGAAAATGGAGAGATCACAACAGACAACACAAAAATACAAAGGATCATAAGAGACTGCTATCAGCAACTATATGCCAATAAAATGGACAACTTGGAAGAAATGGAAAAATTCTTAGAAAAGCACAACTTTCCAAAACTGAGCCAGGAAGAAACAGAAAATCTTAACAGACCCACCACAAGCACAGAAATTGAAACTGTAATCAGAAATCTTCCAGCAAATAAAAGCCCAGGACCAGACGGCTTCACAGCCAAATTCTACCGAAAATTTAGAGACGAGCTAATACCTATCCTACTCAAACTCTTCCAGAAAATTGCAGAGGAAGGTAAACTTCCAAACTCATTCACCATCACCCTAATACCAAAACCTGACAAAAATGCCACCAAAAAAGAAAACTACAGGCCAATATAACATAGATGCAAAAATCCTTAACAAAATTCTAGCAAGCAGAATCCAACAACACATTAAAAAGATCATACATCATGACTAAGTGGGCTTTATCACAGGGATGCAAGGATTCTTCAATATCCACAAATCAATCAATGTAATACACCACATTAACAAATTGAAAAATAAAAGCCATATGATTATCTCAATAGAACAGTTATTTAAAACAACAGAAAATCAGACACTGTACTATGGATGCAGGAGGGTAGGTAAAAGTAGAGATAAGGGTTTTTAGACATAGCGGGTTTGTAGCCATCTACATGAACATCAAGTCTATGTATTCATAGACTTCATTTTTCTCAGTGAAACAGGAAGCAAGATCATCACCTAAGAGGATAGTTAGTGCATGCAGAATTGGATATTGGTAGATGGAGGAGAAAATATGATATTATCATCTAAGAAGAGCGAGATCTAATGGTTCAGGGGTTATTAGGATTCCAGAACAGCATTAATGGGCCACTTGAGGTCTGTGAGTGTGAATTTAAAGTGAAATTTATCATTGTGGTTATGTGCCCTCTTCTGTTACATTTAGTTGTAGGAGAGAAGGTAAGAGTGGGTGGAAAACTGGACTTGACTAGAATTCTTGTTTGGCAAAGAGATTACAATGAAGGGAGAGATGGAGAAGGGTCAAAAATGTTTTCAAAGGAATGATTATAATGATGAGCCATGAAATTTAAACTTGACAACAAGGGTGGTGAAGAGTAAAGGGGATAAAAGAGTGAAAAGATGGTGGGATCTACAGATTCCATTTTTGGAATTAAGGTACTAGAGGCAGTATAGCAGAAATATAGAAGGCAACTGCTAGTGTGAAATATTTGGAATTCAGATTTGGGATAGGTTGCATTTATTAGTAAGGTTGTAGTTATTAGTAAGGTTGCAGTTATTTTCAAGTGCATAACTATGCAAGTGAATAGCTAATGGAGAATGGAACCTGAAAAATATTGGAAAGGTCATCATTATGAATATTGAAATCAACAAGTATTAACACAGCAACAGTGTGAGAAAAAGTGACAGTGATCAGGGTCTGTGTTTAGTGGGTGAGGGAAAGTGACCTGGGGCAATAGATGTCTGCAACATGGAGGGGTAGAGGCTGAGTAAGTAATGACATGAGACATGAAGTTGGATGCTTTTATGGAAGAGAGAAGATGAACTGTGAGCAGCAAAGAGGAGCAAGAAAGAAAGTCTCAGGGGAACCAGGAACCTCAGAGGAGAGACAGGATTCCTTAGAGAAAGGTTAAAAAGAACATTTACAAAAGAGTGAGGATGCAGGGGATTTTGTTGACAACCAGCCTGAGTATCAAAAAACAGATGAAAAAAGATACAAGATATAGGAAGGAGTAGGAATTGGGTCCAAAAGAGTGACATCTAAAGTTTAGAGGGTATTTTAAGTTGAACCATTCTATGAAGACTTACAAGAACTTTTAGAACTAACACTCAAAAAAAGATGTCCTTTTTATTATAGGGGACTATAATGCAAAAGTAGGAAGTCAAGAAATACCTGGTACTACAGGCAAATTTGGCCTTGGAGTACAGAATTAAGCAGGGCAAAGGCTAATAGAGTTTTGCCAAGAGAACGCACTAGTCATAACAAACACCCTCTTCCAACAACACAAGAGAAGACTCTACACATGGACGTCACCAGATGGTCAACACCAAAATCAGATTGATTATATTCTTTGCAGCCAAAGATGGAGAAGATCTATACAGTCAGCAAAAACAAGACCAGGAGCTGACTGTGGCTCAGATCATGAACTCCTTATTGCCAAATTCAGACTTAAATTGAAGAAAGTAGGGAAAACCACTAGACCATTCAGGTATGATCTAAATCAAATCCCTTATGATTGGAAATGAGAAAGATTTAAAGGACTAGATTTAATAGAGTACCTGATGAACTATGGATGGAGGTTCATTACATTGTACATGAGACAGGGATCAAGACCATCCCCAAGAAAAAGAAATGCAAAAAAAGCAAAATGGCTGTCTGAAGAGGCCTTACAAATAGCTGTGAAAAGAAGAGAAGCAAAAGCAAAGGACAAAAGGAAAGATATACCCATATGAATGCAGAGTTCCAAAGAATAGTAAGGAGAGATAAGAAAGCCTTCCTCAGTGATCAATGCAAAGAAATAGAGGAAAACATTAGAATGGAAAAGACTAGAGATCTCTTCAAGAAAATTAGAGATACCAAGAGAACATTTCATGCAAAGATGGGCTCAAAAAAGGACAGAAATGGTATGGACTGAACAGAAATAGAAGATATTAAGAAGAGGTGGCAAGAATACACATATGAACTGTACAGAAAAGATCTTCACAACCAAGATAGTCACGATGGTGTGGTCACTCACCTAGAGCCAGACATCTTGGAATGTGAAGTGAAGTGGGCCTTAGAAAGCAGCACTACGAACAAAGCTGGTGGAGATGATGGAATTCCAGTTGAGCTATTTCAAATCCTGAAAGATGATGCTGTGAAAGTGCTGCACTCAATATGCCAGCAAATTTGGAAAACTCAGCAGTAGCCACAGGACTGGAAAGGGTCAGTTTTCATTCCAATCCCAAAGAAAGGCAATGCCAAAGAATGCTCAGACTACCGCCCAATTGCACTCATCTCACACGCTAGTAAAGTAATGCTCAAAATTCTCCAAGCCAGGCTTCAGCAGTAAATGAACCATGAACTTCCAGATGTTCAGGGTAGTTTTAGAAAAAGCAGAGGAACCAGAGATCAAATTGCACCATCCACTGGATCAATCAAAAAAGCAAGAGAGTTTTAGAAAAACATCTATTTCTGCTTTATTGATTATGCCAAAGCCTTTCACTGTGTGGATCACAATAAACTGTGGAAGAATCTGAAACACATGGGAACACCAGACCACCTGACCTGTCTCTTTAGGAACATGTACACAGGTCAGGAAGCAACAGTTAGAACTGGACATGGAACAACAGACTGATTCCAAATAGGACAAGGAGTACATCAAGGCTATATATTGTCACCTTGCTTAATTAACTTATATGCAGAGTGCACCATGAGAAACGCTGGGCTGGATGAAGCACAAGCTGGAATCAAGATTTCTGGGAGAAATATCAATAACCTCAGATATGCAGATGACACCACCCTTATGGCAGAAAGTGAAGTGGAACTAAAGAGCCTCTTGATGAAAGTGAAAGTGGACAGTGAAAAAGTTGGCTTAAAAGTCAACATTCAGAAAACTAACATCATGGCATCCAGTCCCATTACTGCATGGCACATAATGGGGAAACAGTGGAAACAATGTCAGACTTTATTTGGGGGGGGCTCCAAAATCACTGAAGATGGCAATTGCAGCCATGAAATTAAAAGACACTTACTCCTTGGAAGGAAAGTTATGACCAACCTAGACAGCATATTAAAAAGCAGAGACATTACTTTGTCAAACAAGGTCTGTCTAGTCAAGGCTATGGTTTTTCCAGCAGCCAAGTATGGATGTGAGTGTTGGACTATAAAGAAAGCTGAGTGCAGAAGAATTGATTCTTTTCACTGTTGTGTTGGAGAAGACTCCCAAGAGTTCCTTGGACTGCAAGAAGATCCAACCAGTCCATCCTAAAGGAGATCAGTCCTGGGTGTTCATTGGAAAGACTGATGCCAAAGTGAAACTCCAGTACTTTGGCCACCTGATGCAAAGAGCTGACTCATTTGAAAAGACCCTGATGCTGGGAAATCTGAAGGCAGGAGGAGAAGGGGACAACAGAGCATGAGATGGTTGGATGGCATCATCGACTTAATGGACATGAATTTGGGCAAACTCCAGGAGTTGATGATGGACAGGGAAGCCTGGCATGCTGTGGTTCATGGGGTCACAAAGAGTCAGACACGACTGAGCGACTGAACTGAACTGAACTGAACTGAAATAAGGGGTGACTTGGAAACCTTGTATGAAGGGCATCATCAGCTTTGTCTTGAGTGCGTGCGTCCATGCTCAGTCACTTCAGTCGTGTGTGACTTTTTGCGACCCTATGAACTGTAGCCCACCAGGCTACTGTGTCCAAAGGATTCTCCAGGCAAGGATACTGAGGTGGGCTGTCATGCCCTCCTCCAGGGCAGCTTTGTTTTTAACTGTCCTCAAAATGGGTAGGTTTGAGAGGCTGTGAGTGTTGAGGGGAGGGAAGGCTTAGTCTTGACAAAAGTATACAGATTTCTGGGCCATCTGATGCCTGATGGGAGGTATGGACTCCTACAAAAGGGTACAGTCATAGTCCGCTCTTCCAGCAGTGGCCTGCAGAGGGCACTGGTGAGGAGGGCTCAAGCTACTTCCTGACTTCTGCTGAAAGAGGCTTCAGGGCAGGAAAAAGGGCAATGTTACCCTAATCTCAATTAGTTTGTCATCCACCTCCTTGAATTATACTTAGAGCTTAATTTCTTATGCTAGTAAGCAGTGTACTGAAACACTTATGAAAAAATATCTTTGGATCAGAAATAAATACATCTGATGACTCAATAGCTGGGGAATATGGTGATGCTGCAAAAGGGCAAAGATGCTCGCTGACTGGTGTCTAAGAGAAGTCACGCAGAGTATATATATCCCAAATTAAAATATCTCCCCAACTGCCAATCATGGTGCCAGAAATGTTACCATTAGAGAATCAGGAAATCTCAAGACTGAGACTGAGAAAAAGCAACATGGTACCACAGAATGAATGCAGGATTTGGCATCCCACTGATCTGTGTGTAAACCCCAGCCCAGGGCCTCATCAGCTGTGTAATGCTAGTTAACTTGCTCTAATTTTCTAACCTCCCCATAGAATATTCACACACGACAGGGAGGGCAGGTTTATGTTGAGAGGAGACAGGTGTCAAGGTCACGTTTCTGCTCGGGGCGACCATGGAAAGATCGTTGATTTAGGACATGAGGAGTGGCTGGCTGCATGAAACAGAAAACTGAAGAAAATGCCTAATGGGCAGAGGACATATGTGGATATCTGCAAAGCATGCTGTATAAATATGCTCTTAGACTTTAAGCCCCACAAATATCGTGGATCTCTGCATAATCCTCAATTCATAGTATTTCCCTGTGAGGTATTTGAATAAAAAGCACTTATTAGAAAGAGACACTGTAGAGACAATTCACCTCTAAGCTCTCTTCCACTTACAGATTCTAGAATTCATTGAGAGTGTATGATAATTGAACAGAAAAGAGTCTGGGCAAAGTTATAAAACAGAAAAATGAAAATACAGTGTTTTTCCAAAAGTATGCGGGATCCTCTTAGTGTGCTTTGACCATTCAAGGATTTCCTCTCCACTCTCCCTTCCTCGTAGCTCAGAAGGTAAAGAATCTGTCTGCAATGCAAGAGACCAGGATTTGATCGCTGGGTCGGAAAGATCCCCTGGAGAAGGAAATGGCAACCCACTCCAGTATTCTTGCCTGGAAAACCCCATGGACAGAGGAGCCTGGCGGGCTACAGTCAATGGGGTCACAAAGAGTAGGACATGAAATAGTGACTAAACCAGCACTCCCTCCCTCACGCGCACACACACATACACACACACACACACACACACACACACAGATGCCCTCTCATGGAAATGACCCACACTGAGATACATAAGCCTCTCACCACCCCACCACCAATCCCCCAACCGTCAGCTGAAAGACCACTCCCAGAGAGGCAGTGCGGTGGAGTTAGGAACACAGGCTTTGGCAACTCGTGACACTGGGTTATTTGGGGGCAGCTATTTAACCTTTCTGAGTTTGCTTTTTCTGATGTAAAAGGGGATAATAAGAGGCCCTTGACAGTGATACAGCACAGGTTGAATGGGGCAAAGTGTTTAGTCTTGTGCCCAGTGCACAGTAAATATTCAATAAATAGTAACTATGATTTGTTTCCTTGTTTTTTATGAGCACTGTTCCTCTGTTGCTCGCTATATTTTCTTGCTGCTGCTGTTGTTGATTCCCTGTTGTATGTCAGGATGCTGATAGCACCAACCCCTGAAGTAATACACATTATAACAGTTCTGTACAGCCTCACCCACTCAGGGTTTTCTCCGGACACAGAGAGAAGGCAGCTGATGTATTCTTCACTGCGCCTGTGCCATTCGCTTACCTAACAGTCAGCCTGGGGGTCCTTTGACACCTCTCACACCATACAAAAGAGTAGCAGTTTTGTCTTCTGGGGTGCAGGGTAACCTGAAAATAGGTAAATTGCTTCCGAGTCTAGTTGTTTCCAATTGCCCTATGCCCATCTCTTCTTTTTCAGTGCTTAAACTTCTTTTTAAGTTTTTCAAAACTTAAATGTTTTTATTTACAAAAGTCAAGGGTAAAAGGTATAAATAGAAATTATTCCATAATCACGAAAAAACTAAAGGCAAGCTCTGGGTAGTGAGCTGCTAGAGGATATTGCATTCTACAAATGTATAATGTGATCATGTATTTCCATTCATTATTTCTTACCTGGATTGATTGCGGAAGGAAATAATTTTCTCCTTTAGCTCCATACTGCTTGATCCACAGCCACTGCTTCTGGATTTCCAGAATGAATAACCCACAGTTGTCCAGAAATAATGTTTATTAAGCAACAATAAAACACACAATAGAAAAGGCCTTATAAGTAAAACTATATATTTATAATGCTTTATTTTTTTTTTTGCTCCAGTACTCCACAAAACACTACAGACAGTAACAAAATAATTCAGTAAATATTAAAAACTTTCAAGAGACTTATAGGACACTCTTTATCGTATGTGAGCATCAACAATGCCACGGCTATTAGATACTATTAAACACTATCATAGATATCTTTCTTGAATTAGGGTTATGATTAATATTTTTATTCAGAATTCATAACATTTACACATACCCATACACAAGAGAACAGTTCAGAGTAAGTGAAGCAGACACTCCAGTGAAATGGAATCATCTGCTTGTACAGCATTTAAAGGTATTACAGTGTTAACAAGAGAGAAGTCAACACACTAAAGAGAAATACTGGGGTTTGCTTGGGATGGGAGGGGTGAAAATAGGGCAATCAATGAAAGCTGCTTACATATTTTCCATTGCTCTCTTAGCAATGTGCTCCCTTCCCTTTTCTGCCTTTTCTTGGTTGAGGTATTCCAACACTTTCACTAACAGATCTTCATCCAGGTATGGTCGGTTGGGAGTATCATCACTCTTCGGGGTCCCTACAGGGAGCCTTTTGCTTACCGAGGCCAGTTTGTCAGTCTCCTGGGAGCTGTGTTGACTCAAATGCTCTTTGAGGGCCTGCTCGATTTGGTTCTCACCCTGTCGATCATCTTCAGTTGAGCCTTGACTGGGAACTCGTTTCACTGGGTTGGCATTCATGATCTCAGGGTATTTAACCAGCATCCTGGCCAAGTACTCTCCTAATTCTTGATCCTTGTCATTCAGGTTCTCATATGCCATCTGTCTGTTTTCAACATCTGGCATCCAGACAGCTTTGGGGAGCTGGTTAGCTTTAGATCTTCCAGGACCATAGGGCAGTCTTGACAGAACTTTCTCTCGGTTATACTGACTGGGAAAATATGGAGGCTTTGGATTTGCAGCACTCTCCATCCCTAAAAGATTTAGAATGTCCTCCACACTGAGCCCATCCGGTAGGGCCTCTGCCACAGCATGACCAGGTGCTTTGGGGTAGACATTCTTGGAAAGCATCTTATTTTGGAACAGATCTGGATGGTCTGAGTCAATCTCTGAGATGTCTTCAGGTTCAACAGGAATCTCAAGCTCCTGCTCTGGTTCCACTGGCTTCTCTCCAGTTTTGAGCATGTCAATCAAGTCTTCAGGGGGTATCTGTAAATTCCTTGAGATTTCAATCAGCTGATAAATAGATTGAGGATCAAGTGATTTCTCAAAGAGCCTGGTTGCCCTTTCCCCAGTTTGCCCATTCTGGGACCTCCCACTTCCTGCAGCATTCACTAACCTTTTCAGATAGGCAATTACTTTGGAGACATCATCTGAGAGTTGGTCTTTACTCTCTGTCCGGAGATCTTCATCTTGGAGGCCCAGCTGCCCGGAACGCTTCATTTCGTCACTGATTTGCTCAGTTTTGTCTGCATTCTCTTTGCTGTCTCTTACCTCTTCCTGAGTTTGACTCTCTATTTTTTCTTCTACTGGGTTCCAATCTTCTCCGCCAACCACGTCTTCATAGGCAATGTTATTAGCCTTGTAGATATCATCTTCGTCATCTGTGTAAAGTTTTTGCTCCTCATCAGCCCTCTCATGCTTCTGGTTATTTGGTCCCGTCAGTTTCCCCAGCTCTTGGAAGACAGATTCCAACGTAGCAAGATTTTGAGGAGTGTATTGCTCCTCCACCATTTCATTTGTGCGTTTGAAGGGGTTGTCCCTGGAATTCTCTTCATACATAGGAGGGAATTTCATGTGCTTGAGCTTTCTCTCTGCCCACTGTTGAGTCTCATAATCATCAGGCATGTCCACTGGAAAGTTCTTTTCTGCATTCAAAGTATAAGGCCTGTTTTCCTTTGGGGCAGCCTGGGGCTCATTTTCAGCCTGTCTCAAAGCTTCAGCTATTATCTTCATCCATTCATCTTCACTCAGGGAATCCCTCGAACTTTCTGGCAATTCACCGTTTACTTTTTGCTGAAGGGGAACCGAAGCACCTTGGAAGGGGTTGTAGTCTGGGCTGCTTTCTTCTTTGTGAGCTTGTTGTCGGAGCTTTTCTATGTACTCCAAAGCCCTGATCATTTCAGGACTGGGAAATCTTTGGACATTTTCCAATCTGAGATCTGGTTCCTTCTGAAGCAGCTGGTTTCTCTGAAATGAAGCAGCTTCGGCTTCAGAGAGGAGGAAAATTAAAGGGATGAGAGACAGGACTGCTCCAAGCCAGTGAGTCTTAGCTTCTGCCATGTTTGAAAGATTTCCTTAAAGCATAGAAAACATGAGTTAACACAAATGAAACTGACTATCTGACTTATAGCAAAAAAAAAAAAAGTAATTAATCATTGAGGGGGGAAAAGAACATAGTAGATTACTCCACATTAATTTAGGATGACTCTTTTTGAAAACTATAAATGTTTCATACACAATCTTCACAAGCTAACCACAGGGATCTTTAGAAAAAATGTTGCCCATTTTGCATCAAATTTATATGGCATTCTTTTGGTTAAAATAATAGCAAAAACACTGATATGAGGTTTCTCAAGTATGATTTTTTAACTTATAAGACGTGTTTTGTTTTAGGATGCATTATTTCTGTTAAATAAAGATTTTCCAAGATGAGTTTTAGTTATTTGTACAGCATTTATATTGAAAGCACTGGCAGAAAAATTAGATGGCTCAATTTAAAACCTGCATGTACACACACACAGACTTATATCCTTATCAAAAAACCATGTGGTTTAATTACTGACTTGTCCATCTAATTTGTTGTAGAAACACAACAAAAGTGGCATTACTATATAAGATGAAGTTACAGTCCATGTTAATGTTAATCATACTGAATTCTCTTGTGGATGAGTCTCATTCATATATATTTTCAGAAATAACTTGTCCTTTAGTCTGGTACCAAATCATATTATTAATTTTGGACGGTCTGTACCTTAATGACTTCCAGAATATGAGTCTTCTCAAGTGCAAGCTATTTGGCAAACTTAACAAAGTTTTTTTTTTTTTTTAATATCCCTAAAGCAGTATTTATTTACTCAATGAATTCCAAAATATTGAATTTAGAAGTCTGGTATTTTATAATCATTCATCTTGATTGATGTAATAGCACACATGGTACTATCAGGATACACAAGCACAATAGTAAGAATTGCAAAAAAAAAAAAATCCACACTATCCAATGATATTTATTTCAGTGTAAATGTACCAATGTACCAAAATATAAACTGTTTTAAAACATCTGTGCCCCATATTTCTTCTAATAATTTTGCTGTGACTGTCTTGTAAAATGCAATTATGATTATATTTTCCTCAGCCCTCAAGAGATATAGTAAATAATAACAGATGCTACAAAGAGACCATAAGTTTTCTGAACCAGTCTATTTCTAAGCTTGTAAGTGTTCAAATTCAGCTTGACTCTGTATCTATTTGGGTGTGGACCTACGAAATCTCAAATGACTCATTCTGCTAGAAAATTTTAAAATAATCACTATGTAATTCCCAATTTAGAAAAATGCATACAGCTGTCTCTTATACACATCTAGATGTGTATAAGAGACAGCAAAANCTCAAGTATGATTTTTTAACTTATAAGACGTGTTTTGTTTTAGGATGCATTATTTCTGTTAAATAAAGATTTTCCAAGATGAGTTTTAGTTATTTGTACAGCATTTATATTGAAAGCACTGGCAGAAAAATTAGATGGCTCAATTTAAAACCTGCATGTACACACACACAGACTTATATCCTTATCAAAAAACCATGTGGTTTAATTACTGACTTGTCCATCTAATTTGTTGTAGAAACACAACAAAAGTGGCATTACTATATAAGATGAAGTTACAGTCCATGTTAATGTTAATCATACTGAATTCTCTTGTGGATGAGTCTCATTCATATATATTTTCAGAAATAACTTGTCCTTTAGTCTGGTACCAAATCATATTATTAATTTTGGACGGTCTGTACCTTAATGACTTCCAGAATATGAGTCTTCTCAAGTGCAAGCTATTTGGCAAACTTAACAAAGTTTTTTTTTTTTTTTAATATCCCTAAAGCAGTATTTATTTACTCAATGAATTCCAAAATATTGAATTTAGAAGTCTGGTATTTTATAATCATTCATCTTGATTGATGTAATAGCACACATGGTACTATCAGGATACACAAGCACAATAGTAAGAATTGCAAAAAAAAAAAAATCCACACTATCCAATGATATTTATTTCAGTGTAAATGTACCAATGTACCAAAATATAAACTGTTTTAAAACATCTGTGCCCCATATTTCTTCTAATAATTTTGCTGTGACTGTCTTGTAAAATGCAATTATGATTATATTTTCCTCAGCCCTCAAGAGATATAGTAAATAATAACAGATGCTACAAAGAGACCATAAGTTTTCTGAACCAGTCTATTTCTAAGCTTGTAAGTGTTCAAATTCAGCTTGACTCTGTATCTATTTGGGTGTGGACCTACGAAATCTCAAATGACTCATTCTGCTAGAAAATTTTAAAATAATCACTATGTAATTCCCAATTTAGAAAAATGCATACAGTGTATTGAATTCTTCCATTTAAAATTTTTCATTCATTCTTTTTCTTCAAGGCCTTATAGTCTCTTGTATGAATTAGCAAGAGGATTAGTTTTTATATGTTTTACAATTGGCATTGCTAACGTTGAAGTCTATTTTAATATGTGCAATTTTGTTACAAATAAAGTAAAGGAATTTTATAAGTTTGCTCATGATATCTTAAATCAATTATGGTTTGTGATATATAAGTTAAGTTACTGGATATCATTACTGTTAGCTTAGACATCAATTGTAGAAAATATCATTGTTCACTAGATCATATTGGTATTTAAGTAATATTTTCAGTTTTTAGAATTTAAAAATGTTGTACTTACAGAAATTTCTTTAGTACAGACTTATTTATTAAAATGATTATTTAAATTAATTATTTAAATATACACTTACTTACATTAATTTGGCTACTTAATTTACTGAAGGGAAAATATTTAAAGGCATGTCAGAGAAAACTTCTAGAATACTTACTATGAATCAATGTTTACTAGAGCAAATTATATTTATAACTTATTAGGCTTAAATAAAAGTACATTGTGCATCTTGTTTCTATTATTTCAGGATTAGTTTAAATTTGAAAATCAACTTTCCACTTTGGCATTTGGACTGGCAATTTTAACAATCTTAGTGAATGTATTTTCCTTGAAACCATTATCCTGAAGTATCCTTAACCCAGTTTTATGCTAGGTTATGTGATGATCTTTAAAATCATTATTTTGTAGGTGAACTTTGCTGTGGTGTTGGGGCAGAATATTCAGTGCAGTTATTTAAACCACAGGCGTAACAAGAGCTACCATTTGGTCATTTACTCAGATTCAGTTTGCGTGACATTGTTATTGCCTTTGACTAAGACTCAAGGGATTTTTTTAGATGAGCTGATAGCAGCTTATCTAAATAGTGAAGGTGGTTTTAACAGTTCTGATGGTCTATGTAGAGTCTGAACCAAAAAACCTCATAAGATAAAATGTCTTTTCTATTGAAATTATACTAGAGCATTGACAAATGCAATTGGATGTATCAAATTTGAGCAACTCAATTAGCCAGGATACAGGAAAAAGAAACGCTTGTCCCATTCAAAATATTTAGCAAAATGCTGTACAACCTCGTTCAACCAAAGCATAATAATAAATAATAATTTAAATGGCTATAAATGTTTCCTCATACATTTCAATTATCTCTTTGTAATCCACAGTCATAGCCAACCTAAAACCCAAGATAATATTTCCCCCTGAAAAAAATGAAGAAGCTCATTCTAGTCTTACTTTGCTAGGACCAAAATTAGTAAACAGTAATGTAAGCCCTTTCAGAGTATACCAATTGAGAAAATAATTTTATCCAGTTAGTTAAATTTGAGCTCTTGCAAAGTAAATGTCAAAGAAAAATCAAGCAAGCAAACAAACCTAGCTCCAAAATTGGTTGTTTCTATCACCGGAACCTGTTTAACAGCCTTTGAATCATCAGACACCTACTGTTAAGAATATTAAGCATATAAATCGTATCCCTGCCCTTGTATTTGGTCCTTAGGGGAAGAAACAATAAACTAAGGAAAGAAACAAAATGTCAGGCTTGGTTAACTTTACATCAGTAATGTGTATTGACACAAATATCCTTAACTTTTTCATGTTCTTATATATGATTATCTAAATAACACAATGGTTAATAAATACCTGACAGCAAGCAGTGTAAATCACAGATGCAATCATGCATATATATGTACATATATACAGTGTCCTTAGGTTGCCAGATGAGCAGCAGGTTGCTGTTCCTTTATTCTATAGATATAAGCTTGCCAAATGGTCTTTTTCTTCTTAGCTAGGAATTAAGGAGAGAATACGCAGTTTAGAACTTTCCAGTAAGTAGAAGGGGAAAGCAGCCTTACCTCTTATTTATATGGCAGAGGAAGTCCACAGCATGTTCCACCTGGTCCGCGGCTTGAGCTGCTCGGACCGTTTCAGCACCCGGACAGCTCCTCGGCTTATAGAGAGCCGCCGCGCCTGACTCTGCACTGCCACACTGACGTCACCCGCTCAGCCACAAACCGGAGCACAGGCGAGCTTTTTCAAAGAACCCGAGAGAAAATAATCACTTTATAGATTAAAAAAAAAAAAAAAAGTTGCATGCTTACGCCACCTGTCTTTCTGTGGCAAAAACTGCAGTTCCCTTTCTTTTAACAAAATCTTTGAGGCTTGAAATAAAATGTTCTGCACAATTTCCCTTAGAAAAATCCATCAGTTGCAAGACTAATTGCAATATAATTTCATCTGTGTCCAAACAGCTTGTGATAAGGGTTTCCTGTTGCTATTGCTGTTATGGTCATCATTGTTAAAAGAAAGTTTTACAGATAAGGACTTTTTTTTCCCTTCAGTGGCCACAAAGAAATTACATTAACATTCCTCAGTATGCTTCAAGAGGAACAGAATACATGTTATGAATATGAAGTCGTATTTCATATCATAACCACAAGTAGCATTGTTTATAAAATCATGTTTATTTGAATAAAAAAGTGTCCTCTTTTTTTATGTGAGTAGACCTCAAGGCTCTAATGAATTAGGATTTTAGTCTATGGTTTCAATATAATTTTGAAGTATGTATTTCTAAGGACTCAGGTCTAATAGTTGATAATTCTATATGAATCTGATGGCATCTTTTACAACATCTGATCTCAAAAAGGGAAGCTCAGAAGTTGAAAGTACTTTCAATAAGAAAAAGAAAAAAACATTTGCTGTTTGAGAAAAGTATGACACAAATGCAACTGTAATTGTTTGTAACTGAAACGAAGTTATACTATAAATATTCTCTTCCTCCAGTTGAATCACGTGAATCAAATACATTCCATAAATGTGACCAATTCAAGGAATAATATAGTATTAATACTTAACTTCCAATCTCTCAAACTTGTACTCATAATCATTGTTGTTCTTTACCAGGTAACCTGATTATATAGTTTATAATTTATATAAGTCTAAATTTTAAATTTCATTTTATTAAAGATATTGTTTTCCTAAAAACCATATATTTTGAAATAAACTTTATGCAAAAGAATCTTGCTATATAAAAGATCCCTTTTGTCTCTGTTAAATGAATAATTAGCCACTGATTTACTCACTCAGTACGTTGTAATGCCTACTAAGTGCTAGATACAAAGATGAATAATATCTACATGTATATATGCATATATATTTGTTAGGTTGGCCAAAAAGTTCATTTGGTCTTTCTATAAGATGTTATGGAACAACCTGAGCAACCAAGCTTTTGGGGCAACCCAATATATATATTGGTCTAGTGGGGATAACAGACAAACAGATTATTTTTATTTTAGGATAAGAGACAACAGGTTATTTTTATTTGATATAAATTGGAAAGCACTAAGAAAGATGCCAGCCAGCAGATACAATAGGGAACATTGTTCAGTCTAGAAATCTTGAATGGAAAGGGTTCTGGGAAAAGAAGCCTGAGCTGAGGTTTCCATTATCAAGTTTTACTTAATGATTTCTAACTATCCTAGGTACTCTTGAACTCCTTGAGGAAACAGAAACAGTTTAAAACCTTAGGAAAAAAATAATCTTGGGGAAAGTAACCCTTGATTTTCTCTCTTTGATCTCCTGGTTAAGATATTTGATTCCTGATGACTGGTCATTTGTGGATTGACATGGAACTCATAGGCTTAAACTGGAGTCCTATGGCCAATTTATCTAATCTATTTATGCCTCATAATGGGTTTTTAGCACCATTAAGGTTAAGTGCTAAGTTGATGAGACCTGAGTTAACAAATCTCATTTCTCAAGTGCATCTCAAAAAAAAAAGTTCATTTGCAGATATCTTTATTAGCTTTGCACACATAACATTTTCTTAAATCCTGACAAAGATAAACCACTCTGAGTTTCACCTAATTTACTTTCCAGTACTTCTGTGTGGCCAGTTGAACTAACCAATATCAACACAACATCAGAAAATTCCACAAGATTACTCTTAAAGGGTTGACTTGATTCAGTAGAGGTCTCAACGACCCTCAAGGAAGTCACTCTTGATCAGCTAGTGCATATATATGAAACTAAACTTTTTGGCAAGGATCAGAACCTATAGTTCTTCTAAGATCCCATAGTCAAACTCTTTGCTGAGAATGTCTTTAATTATCAAAAATCCATATAAAACCTCATTCAAAAACTCCAAGTAGACGTGAGATGTCAGGAGGCAACCAGTGGGATGGACTGGCTTCATCAGCTAAAGGTAGAGCATTGAGAGAGCAATGAGCCCTTTGTGAGTAACTGAATTCCTTTCTACTATATAAAACTGATAAACACCTACCATTTACTGAGTTCCGTTATGTTGCAGGCACTATGCTTGGAGTTTAGGCAATCTAATTTAACCCTCTTGTCAACTATAATAGGTTGCTATATTTGTCTCCATTTTACAGTTGAAGAAACTGAAGCTCAGAAATAACTCGGTTGGCCACTGTTTCCTCTCTCATAATTGGTAGAGGTAAGATTTGAAGTTAGCTCTTTCCAAAGGTATGGCCATAATAAGACCATGATTTGGACACTCTAGCTGGGTGACAGGAATACAGAAATGACTATGGCTTGGATCTCATAATGAAAGATCCAAGTCTAGAATACAATCACTTTGACAAAATTCTCAGCGGCTGTTCCAGTTGTTTTTCCTGGTCACTGCTCGGGTGGTACAGCCCCAGACTCCTATTTGGGGCAGCAAACACGGAAAACAAGAGTCAACATTAGCTCACCTCCTTGACGTTATGGGGGCATATTATAATGTCTTCCAAATAAAAGACTATTTACTGAATTTGGAAAATTCTATTCAGTGGCTGTGTTTTATGGATTTTTCAATGAGTTATACTTAATATATCTCTAAAAATCATTTATTTTTTGCCAGTAGTTATTTTTTCTAAAGGGAACTATATTTTCTAATAGAAATCTATTTGGAAAAAAAGCTAAAATGCAATATACATAGAGAAAGGAAACTTCTTGTTGAATCTTTTAGAGCATGTATCATATAGTAAAGATAACCTATAAATCTTTTTATCACTAAGCTTGAGATAAGATCATTTTGAACATTCCTCACAAAATTTTAATTTTCTGTTAGCTCTAAATTGCCAATTATCATTACCTCCAAGAAGCAAAGCTCTATATCTTGGACATTTTCAAAATAATTATGTACCTGTCTCTTATACACATCTGGCGTGTCATGCAGGGCCACCCAAGACNCTTTCCAGTACTTCTGTGTGGCCAGTTGAACTAACCAATATCAACACAACATCAGAAAATTCCACAAGATTACTCTTAAAGGGTTGACTTGATTCAGTAGAGGTCTCAACGACCCTCAAGGAAGTCACTCTTGATCAGCTAGTGCATATATATGAAACTAAACTTTTTGGCAAGGATCAGAACCTATAGTTCTTCTAAGATCCCATAGTCAAACTCTTTGCTGAGAATGTCTTTAATTATCAAAAATCCATATAAAACCTCATTCAAAAACTCCAAGTAGACGTGAGATGTCAGGAGGCAACCAGTGGGATGGACTGGCTTCATCAGCTAAAGGTAGAGCATTGAGAGAGCAATGAGCCCTTTGTGAGTAACTGAATTCCTTTCTACTATATAAAACTGATAAACACCTACCATTTACTGAGTTCCGTTATGTTGCAGGCACTATGCTTGGAGTTTAGGCAATCTAATTTAACCCTCTTGTCAACTATAATAGGTTGCTATATTTGTCTCCATTTTACAGTTGAAGAAACTGAAGCTCAGAAATAACTCGGTTGGCCACTGTTTCCTCTCTCATAATTGGTAGAGGTAAGATTTGAAGTTAGCTCTTTCCAAAGGTATGGCCATAATAAGACCATGATTTGGGCACTCTAGCTGGGTGACAGGAATACAGAAATGACTATGGCTTGGATCTCATAATGAAAGATCCAAGTCTAGAATACAATCACTTTGACAAAATTCTCAGCGGCTGTTCCAGTTGTTTTTCCTGGTCACTGCTCGGGTGGTACAGCCCCAGACTCCTATTTGGGGCAGCAAACACGGAAAACAAGAGTCAACATTAGCTCACCTCCTTGACGTTATGGGGGCATATTATAATGTCTTCCAAATAAAAGACTATTTACTGAATTTGGAAAATTCTATTCAGTGGCTGTGTTTTATGGATTTTTCAATGAGTTATACTTAATATATCTCTAAAAATCATTTATTTTTTGCCAGTAGTTATTTTTTCTAAAGGGAACTATATTTTCTAATAGAAATCTATTTGGAAAAAAAGCTAAAATGCAATATACATAGAGAAAGGAAACTTCTTGTTGAATCTTTTAGAGCACGTATCATATAGTAACTATAAATCTTTTTATCACTAAGCTTGAGATAAGATCATTTTGAACATTCCTCACAAAATTTTAATTTTCTGTTAGCTCTAAATTGCCAATTATCATTGCCTCCAAGAAGCAAAGCTCTATATCTTGGACATTTTCAAAATAATTATGTACTGTGTATGATAATGGTTTTTACTAAATTAGTTTGCATTCTCACTGTGGTGCTGTTAAGATCAAGCTAATCATTCACAACTTAAATTTAAGTAATTAAAAGGGAATCATTCCTTTTTAAGATCAGATTTTCTTAAATCTTAGTCATTTTTTCCTTTGTTATTTAATTTCATATTTCATTTAGACCAGATTCTGATTTTCCTATCATTTGTACATGAAATTCTCTACCTTAGTAATCCTTCAATTTGAAAAGTCTCTTCCACTCCATTACACTTCTCATTTTGTTTCAATTTATATGAAAGCAATTAAGATCCAGAAGGTCAATACATCTTTCTTCTCTTTCTCTCCCCTCTTTCCTTCTTCCCCTTTTCCTCTTACTTCCTCCCTCACCCCTCTCTCTCAGAAAACAAGATTTTCATGGAGAATCCAGTCTGCAGCCTTATTTTATACAGTTCTGGGAGTTCTCACAGCAAGTTCACTGGAGTCGTTTGCTATTCCTTCCTCCAGGGGATCACGTTTTGTCAGAACTTTCCACTATGATGCGTCTGTCTTGGGTGGCCCTGCATGACACGCCTCATAACTTCACTGAGTTAGGCAAGCCTCTTTGCCATTACAAGGTAATGATTCATGAAAGAGGGCAAACTCTGGGAGACGGTGAGGGACAGAGAAGCCTGGCATGATGCAATCCATTGGGCCACAGAGTCAGACGCAATTTGGCAACTGAATATCAACCAGTCTGCAGCATATGTGACCTGAGGTCCTCCAGCACTTGCTGGGGGATGGAGGTGGTCTGTGCTGTCTTCCCTGAGCCCCTCAAGGCCTGGAATCCTTTTCATTGCCCATTCAGCCCCTGTTTTCCTTTCTTCCCTCCTTCCTGCTTGCCTTCTTTATACTTCTTATTGACACTTTACCTCCCTGATGTGTTGTTTCCAAAATTTACCTAAACTCTTCTAATTATAGTACAATGTATTACAATAAGTTCTAATTTATTACAATTGGAATTTATCACAATTTATTTGTTATTATACTTTGCTACAGTAAATTACATTTTATTACAATAAAACAATAAATGTTCCTTCATGACATAAGATGACTTTAAAAAGAAAACTCACTATCAAAGAAGAGTAAAATGTTTTTCTACTTCCCTTGCAAAAGCAGAGCTTGTTAGAGAACATATAAATTGGAAACTTCATACTGTATTAATATTAATATTGTAACTACTTAATACTATAGCTACCTAGTTTTTCAGATGACATTCATTTGGACAATGGCTGACCAAAAATAAGTTGTGTTGAATTGAGTTAACATTTTCTCATGCCTACTGTCAAAGCTTCAAATACTCCATTTTGGAAATTTTTATCCTCTCAAAGTATCCTTATGCAAACAAACTGCCTTTATTTGTTAGAGCTTCAGGCACTGCCAGAAAATTATGCTTAAAAATTTTTTAAAGATAAATTTTTTTTCATTATAGGAGCACTTTCTTTTTTTTTCTTCTACTGTTTCCCTTATTTTGTAAAACATTTCCCTAGTACTTTAGTTAAAATTTTAAATTTCGCATAAAGAAAACCAAACTACTCATAATTGCAGTATCTGTTTATTCTTTGTAACGTTTTTGCTCCTCTTAGAATTACTGGTGGCCTCATGTGGACTAGATAACATTTAAGATGCTTTCTAACCCTTGAACCCAATACCTCTTTTCTTTGTGAAATGAAGATCATCTGTGAAACTACATTTGCATTTGTCTAAGTACTAAAATTCGATTTTTCTCATAAACCCTCAGTGAGAACCACTTAAACCAAATAAATTTAGGCTTTCTTCTTCATTGCCTTTGGATTCTGAAACCATCTGGTGCTCATAGGAAGAGAAAGTACCATTTTCTTAAACCTAATACCATGCATGTTTGAGCATCTGCTCCTTTAGTGGGCTTTGGGAGAACAAAGTTCGTGTGCTAGAAGTTACTTTGCCTAAAACAACACTGTATGTCTTAATCTTTCAAGTTTTCCTGCCACAATTGTTTTGTGAATCAACATTTTCAGTATTTACATGCAAATATTTTAATAAGGATATTTTCTGTTTGGAAACAACCCAACTACATACTCCTATGCCTCCTTTTAATAGGAAATCCAGAAAGATGTTGGAGAATCTTAAAGACCCAAGTTCAGCATTTTTACCAGGTGGCTCAGATGATAAAGCGTCTGCCTACAACGCGAGAGACCTGGGTTCAATCCCTGGGTTGGAAAGATCTCCTGGAGAATAAAATGGCAACCCACTCCAATGTTCTTGCCTGGAAAATCCCATGGACAGAGGAGCCTGATAGGCTACATAATGGGGTCACAAAGAGTTGGACACGACTAAGTGACTTCACTTTAGCATTTCAAGTCTGGGGCTCCCACTGACATACCAGACGACTTTCACAGTTCACTTAGCCTTTGTGTGGATTTTAGAGAACTGTTTTTATAAAATGAATATATCAGTTCTGGAGGTAGGACACTTGCATATATAATATGAGGTAAGAGCTGAAAACCTAAAATGTTTTCCTCGAATCCAGCCATTGTGTCTGTATTTCACATCACAGTCGATTTTTCTTTTGATATTTTTGTCCAGAAATTAGCACACAAGTTGAAACATCTAATTACTTTGACATTGAAGTTATTTGAACTGTAAGTGGGGGGATATAAAATACATGGTACAGCAGTGATTTTCAAAGTGCAGTCCAGATCAGCAACATTGGCATCACCTAGATGCAGATGTCACAACCCTTGTGGCAGAAAGTGAACAGGGACAAAAGAGCTTCTTGACAAAAGTNGCCAGTGTTGGCATGTTTGATATTATCTCAGAGACATCATTGGAGAAAGCACTGCCAAGCCACTACAATATTCGTTCCTGGAAAATCCCATGCACAGAGGAGCCTGGTGGGCTGCAGTCCATGGGGTCCCTAAAAGTCGAACACGACTGAGCGACTTCACTTTCACTTTTCACTTTCATGCATTGGAGAAGGAAAGGGCAACCCACTCCAGTGTTCTTCCCTGGAGAATCCCAGGGATGACAGAGCCTGGTGGGCTGCTGTCTATGGGGTCACATGGAGTCGGACACTACTGAAGTGACTTAGCAACAGCAGCAGAGACATCATATGTTGCAATAATTTTTAAAATCTCTTTTGTCTTTGTGTCTGATGTTTTATTTGGGTGATTTCCTTTATTTTATCTTCCATATTACTTATGTATTCTAATGAGATATATTTTTATGTCTGAATACTTGGAAATGACTATACCAGAAGATTTTATTAACTAGTTGATGCCTTCATCAGATATAAAAACTAGCCATTCAGATGTCAGTTATAAGCAAAGACAAAGTGATGGGCATTAGTGGTCTGAATTTCAGTGCATTATTTCTGGTGAAATATTTTCCAAAATATCAAATAATTATTTGCATCAGTTTCCAAATATATAAATAAAGCATACTCTTCCCTTGATTTTCAAACTGCTTAAGTATTTGAAAAGTGCACTAGGTACCTTAAAACAATCAACAAACATATCTAGATTTATATGTAAAAACGAGTTAGATTCTGGGCTCAGATAAATGCTGTAGCACTTTTTAAACTAACTGAATGACCATTAGGACATCTGGCAGTTATACAGAACATTCATTGTGTTCACTATCTCTTACATTAAATGGGATCTTGCATCCCTGTTCCCTCCCTAGTAAGTGTTGGTGAAGATTTCCAATTATTGTAACAACACAGAGTCTTCTAAAGATGTCCAAATTGTTCCTAAGGAGAACTTTCCTCTTGAGAGCCAACATTCTAAAGTTATTATGAAGATAGAAGCCAGATGATTAAACTAACAAAAAAAAAAAGTTGAATAAAGTAGGTTTTATAGACTTCATTTTTTTTCCAAATGAAAGCTAACACAGTAACCTCAGAGAGTGTACAATTTTGAAATCAATATCAGTCAGAGTTGATCAGTCCTAAGCATAGGGCAAAGTAACTTATTATCCATAGGTGTTCTGTCAAGCACATCAGACTGATGAAGTATTAAACTAAACACTTTACACCTTAGATGTAATAGAAGGTCCATATGAATTAGGCCAAAGTCTTTCTCTTATTCAAACAGTTTAATTCAGAGCCCTGACATGTGCCAATTTCTTCAATTCAGAGATCACCATATAATCCCTTTAGTTGCGACTGTAGTGATTTATGATATAGGTAGACTTTGAAACAAGTGTCTTTGCTTTAAAAATTTTGATGAGAATAGCTGGCAATAATAACATTATCAATGATAATCACATCATCATCCTCATCAGAAATTAAAATAGAGATCAGATTTTTCAAATTTTCAGGTCACAGGTTCAGAAACATCATCTTTTAAGGTAAATCATAGAATAAGTAACATCTATTTTAAGTCCTTTTTCTATGAAATGATTTTGAGAAAATAAAAACCAATATCTTTCTAAAATATAGTAACATTATGATATAGTCTGTAAAATTTGAATATTCTTTAAACTTATTAATAGGACTATTTTCATTAAAAGCAAATAAAGTACAAGAAAATACTGTAAAGGAAAACATTATTTTCTTAAGTCTTAATAAATGACAGAGAAAAGACACAAATGTATTCTAAAATCATCTTGCTAACAGAAACAAACATTGCTGAATCAAACAAAATTACACAAAAAAGTACTAATAGGTAACCAAACTGATTTCAGTATTCACTATCTGGTGATGTCCATGTGTAGAATCTTCTCTTGTGTTGTTGGAAGAGGGTGTTTGCTATGACCAGTGTGTTCTCTTTGCAAAACTCTATTAGCCTTTGGCCTGATTCATTCTGTACCCCAAGGCCAAGTTTGCCTGTTACTCCAGGTATTTTTTGAGTTCCTACTTTTGCACTCCAGTCCCCTATAATAAAAAGGCCATCTTTCCTGTGTGATGGATAAGCACTATACAGTCATCCAAAACAACACCGGGAGATGACAGTGGTTCAGATCATGAACACCTTATTGCCAAATTCAGAGTAAAATCGAAGAAACTAGGGAAAGCCTCTAGACCATTCAGATATGATGTGAATCAAATCCTTAGGATTGTAAATTGAAAGTGAAAATAGATTCAAAGGACTAGATCTGAAAGACAAAATACCTGAAGAACTATGGACGGAGGTTCTTGACATTGTACAGGCGGCAATGATCAAGACCATCCCCAAGAAAAAGAAATGCAAAAATGTAAAATGGTTGTCTGAAGAGGTCTTATGAATAGCTGTGAAAAGAAGAGAAGCAAAAGGCGAAGGAAAAAAGGAATGATATACCCATTTGAATGCAGAGTTCCAAAAAATAGCAAGGAGAGATAAGAAAGCCTTTGTCAGTGATCATTGCAAAGAAACAGAGGAAAACAAGAGAATGGAAAAGACTAGAGATCTCTATAAGAAAATTAGAGACAGCAAGGGAAAGATGGAAAAAAATGGTATGGACTTAACAGAATCAGAAGATATTAAGAGGTGGCAAGAATACACAGAAGAAGTAAACAAAAAAGATCTTCATCTCCCAGAGAATCACAATGGTGTTATCAGTCACCTAGAGCCAGGCTTCCTGGAATATGAAGTCAAGTGGACTTTAGAAAGCATCACTACAAACAAAGCTGGTGGAGCGGATAGAATTTCAGCTGAGCTATTTCATATCCTAAGAGACGATGGTGTGAAAGTGCTACACTCAATATGCCAACAAATATGGAAAACTCAGCAACGGCCACAGGACTGGAAAAGTTCAGTTTTCATTCCAATCCCAAAGAAAGGGATAAGCACTATACAGTCATCAAAAACAACACCAGGAGATGACAGTGGTTCAGATCATGAACACCTTACAATTGCACTCATCTCATATGCTAGAACAGAGAAGGCAGTGGCAACTCACTCCAGTACTCTTGCCTGGAAAATCCCATGGATGGAGGAGCCTGGTAGGCTGCAGTCCACGGGGTCTCAAAGAGTTGGATACAACTGAGCGACTTCACTTTCACTTTTCACTTTCATGCATTGAGAAGGAAATGGAAACCCACTCCAGTGTTCTTGCCTGGAGAATCCCAGGGACAGCAGAGCCTGGTGGGCTGCCATCTATGTGGTCGCACAGAGTCAGGCACGAGTGAAGTGACTTAGTAGTAGTAGCATACTCTAGCAAACTGATGCTCAAAATTCTCCAAGAAAGGCTTCAACAGTATGTGAACCATGAACTTCCAGATGTTCAACCTGGATTTAGACAAGGCAGAGGAACCAGAGATCAAATAGCCAACTTCCACTAGATCATTGGAAAAGCAAGAGAGTTCCAGGAAAATATCTATATCTGTTTTATTGAATAAGCCAAAGCCTCTGACTGTGTGGATCACAACAAACTGTGGAAAATTCTTAAAGAGATGGGAATACCAAATCACCAGACTTGCCTCCTGAGAAATCTGTATGCAGGTCAAGAAGCAACAGTTAGAACTGGACTTGGAAAAACAGACTGGTTCCAAATCTGGAAAGGAGTACATCAAGGCTGTTTATTGTCACCCTGCTTATTTAACTTACATGCAGAGTACATCATGAGAAACTCTGGACTGGAGGAAGCACAAGCTGTAATCAAGAATGCTGGGAGAAATATCAATAACGTCAGGTAAGCAGATGACACCACCTTACGGAAGAAAGTGAAGAAGAACTAAAGAGCCTCTTGATGAAAATAAAAGAGGAGAGTGAAAAAGCTGGCTTAAAACTCAACATTTAGAAAACTAAGATCATGGCATCTGGTCCCATCACTTCATGGAAAAGAGGTGGGAAAACACTGGAAGCCATGACAGACTTTATTTTGGGGGGCTCCAAAATCACTGCAGATGGTGACTGCAGCCATGAAATTAATAGACACTTATTCCTTGGAAGAAAAGTTATGACCAACCTAGNGAAAATAGGTGGGAAAACACTGGAAGCCATGACAGACTTTATTTTGGGGGGCTCCAAAATCACTGCAGATGGTGACTGCAGCCATGAAATTAATAGACACTTATTCCTTGGAAGAAAAGTTATGACCAACCTAGATAGCATAGTAAAAAGCAGAGACATTACTTTACCAACAAAGGTCCATGTAGTCAAAGCTATGGTTTTTCCAGTAGTTATGTATGGCTGTGAGAGTTGGACTATAAAGAAAACTGAGCACTGAGGAATTTATGCTTTTCATCTGTGTTGTTGGAGAAGACTCTGAGAGTCCCTTGGACTGCGAAGAGATCCAACAAGTCCATCCTAAAGAAAATCAGTCCTGAATATGCATTGGAAGAGCTGATGCTGAAGCTGAAGCTCCAATATTTTGGTCACCTGATGTGAAGAACTGACTCATTAGAAAATACACTGATGCTGGGAAAAACTGAAGACAGGAAGAGAAGGGGATGACAGAGGATGAGATAATTGCATGGCATCACCTACTCAATAGACATGAATATAAGTAAATCCCTGGAGTTGATGATGGACGTGGAGGTCTGGCATGCTGCAGGCCATGGAATCACAAAGAGTCAGACACCACTGACCATCTGAACTGAGCTGAACTAAAAGATAAGAGTTGGAGGGAAAAATCTAAACAAATTTATGAGCTAATAAAGCTCAGTAGTCATAGAACATTAAAAACATTATTAAATAAACTGTGTAGCCATTTGTAATGAGATTAGGATCTTCATATATTATGAGTGCACAGATAAATACAGTGAGTAACAAGTTTGATGTGGAATATAAATTTTAGTACATGAGAAAATGTTCTCCTAATAGTCAGTATATATATATTCCAATTTTTTTCTCATTCCTCCTCAGATTTAGCAATCAAAATATATTTCTTTGACAAGATGGTTGGTTGATGGTTCTTACAAATTAAATGAGAAGCCAAAGGTCAAGATTCTAGTTGTTACTCAGCTCCGGACACAAGCAATATTGGACAAGCCATTTAATAACTTTCATCACCAGAACAGATTGGAGAATTTTTAACCATCTTTAGCTCACAAAATTTTATATTATTTCAGTAAAATTATATAAGCAAAACATCAGTAACTCTATTATTTTTAACTCATCAGAANACACAAGCAATATTGGACAAGCCATTTAATAACTTTCATCACCAGAACAGATTGGAGAATTTTTAACCATCTTTAGCTCACAAAATTTTATATTATTTCAGTAAAATTATATAAGCAAAACATCAGTAACTCTATTATTTTTAACTCATCAGAAATGTATTATCTTAATTTAATGTATTTTAAAATATTATTTAAAGGGGTTTCTTGACCAAGATTTATCTAAAGTGTTAAAGAACAAATTCTTAGATAAATAAAAACTCTTACTGCTTTTTAGCAAGCTTTTGCCTAACAGAGAGAGATATTTATTTATCATGAAAACAACTTTTGCTGAACTCATCTAATGTGACAATTAATTTTTTAACAACTGTGGAAATATACTCCAGCTTTTGAAATCACTTTTAAAGAAACACTTTATAAGGTAGATACTAAATAGATTGTATATGCATAAAAATTTTTATACTTTATATGCAGAGTATTTAACTTATTTGCAGAGTACATCATGAGAAATGCCAGGCTGGATGAAGCATAAGCTGAAATCAAGATTGCCAGGGAGAATATTAGTAATCTCAGATGTGCAGATGACACTACCCTTATGGCAGAAAGCAAAGAAGAACTAAAGAGCCTCTTGATGAAAGTGAAAAAGGAGAGTGAAAAAACTGGCTTAAAATTCAACATTCAAAAAACTAAGATCATTTCATCTGGTCCCATCACTTCACGGCAAATAGATGGTGAAACAGTGGCAAACTTTATTTTCTAGGGCTCCAAAATTACTGCAAATGGTGGCTGCAGCCATGAAATTAAAAGACATTGGATCCTTGGAAGAAAAGCTATGCCAACCTGGACAGCATTTTAAAAAGCAGAGACATTACTTTGCCAACAAAGGTCCATCTAGTCAAAGCTATTTCCAGTAGTCATGTATGGATGTGAGAGTTGGACTATAAAGAAAGCTGAGCACCAAAGAATTGATACTTTTGAACTGTNAGCCAATCAGCACTGAGCACTTGGAATCTTGCTAAGAGTTTCAGTGAAGCAGGAGCAGTTAAGAGGTTTTCAAAGATGTGGAGCAGAGTCCAGGGGCATCATGACAAGTGTCTTATTTGGGAAGATACCAATGGTGGCTACCTACACTAACCAGTATGGTGAGGTGACTCTGCCTTGATCTTATCTTCCCAACTCCCCTGGTTTTGCAGTTTGCCAAGCCTGCCTCTATACTTCCCACTGCTAGAGTTCTCACTGGCAGTAGAGAGGTTAAAAATCGGCGTGCCAACGCAGGGAACATGGGTTCAATCCCTAGTCTGGGAGGATCCCACATGCCACAGGGCAGCTAAGCCTGTGTGCCACAACTGCTAAGTCCAGGCTCTAGAGCCCGTGAGCCCCAAGAGAAGCCACCACAATGAGAAGCCCGTGCACCGCAATGAAGAGTAGCCCCCACTGCCACAACTAAAGAAAGTCCATGCACAGCAAGGAAGACTCAACAAAGCCAAAAATATATAAATAAAAATTAAAGCAAAAAATAAATATAATTCCCATTGTCCATTGCTGCTTTGGTATGTGTGGCTGGAAACCAAGGACACTGACTGGTAGAGTCTCTCATCTATTCTGCCCGTGTGGGCCCCCAGCACCAGTGACCTTAAATTTCTTCAGCCTCTGAGACCTCAGAGAGCTGCATCCCACTGCTATGCTCTCTCAGCACCTTATACATGCCACTAATGTGCCACCCATGACCCTCCATATGTTTTTCTGCCTGCCCAGACTGATCTTGAGCTCTTTCAAAATTAAGAAAGTGACTTACCTGGTGGTCCAGTGGCTAAGAACCCAAAGTCCCAATGCAGGGGAGTTAGGTTTGATCTCTGGTCAGGGAACTAGATCCCACACGGCCCAACTAAAGATCCTGCATGCCACAACCAAGGCCAGCTAGAGAAATTAATTAATTAAAAAAAATAAGAGATCGGTAATATTGCAGATTCAGTCTCACTGTGCATGCTAAGTCACTTCAGTCATGTCCGACTCTTTGTGACCCTATGGACTGTAGGCTGCCAGGCTCCCTGTCCATGGGATTCTCCAGGCAAGAATCCTGGAATGGATTGCTGTGCCCTTCTCCAGGGGCTCTTCCATCTCTTGCATTGGCAGGCAGGTTCTTTGTCACTAATGCCACCTGGGAAGCTCAGTCTCACTAGCACTTGATAAACATCTTTTTTTTTAAACATACTTTTTTCAGAGTTGTCTCCTATCTCCCTTAACCTCTTCCTCATTTTTGAGGATTTGAGAATAATATGGCCACCAGAGGAAATAGAGGAACAGTGTATGAGATAGAACCAGGGATCTTTTGGATTCCTTTCGGTGCTCAGATGCCATACTTTTGAGATGCCCTGAGACTCTAGTCCTATCCACTCTTGGATTAGTTCTCCTCCCTCTAGGCGAACACTCTGCTACCTTCATTTTTGTACCAGAACCATCATTTCTGTAAGTCTTCCAACAAGTAATTGAAAGTTGAATGAATTCTAATCTAACCTTTGTTAATGTATTTTTTTACTAATTAACTAGACTCCTCTAAGGCAGTATTAGGCCCACTAAGACTCCTGCTAATACCTCCTCAAGCATTCTAAATCATGAGATTACACAAAGGGCCCTTCCTCAACTCTTGCTGGACATCCACTTCTCTAATTTCTTGCTGGTTCCTGCAAACTCCATCTCCAGCAGGCAATATTACTTAATTAACAATATCTGTCTACAAACTTTAAGTAAGATTTTCTAATTGCAACAGCTTCACATCATTTTGTTCATGTTGATAAGTTATTTAAACATTATGAATAATTCAGATTGAGGTTTTGAATTGTTAATCAGAATAATGATAGCTGCAGTTCAACAACTTCACTTGCAGTGACTTTGAAAAAGGCTCTGAAACCATTTCCTTCAACAGCCTGAGGTTCTGCTCTCAAAGCAAAACAAGAAATTGCCAAAATTGCCAAATAGTGACTACGTTTGTGTTAACTTTGGACATAGTAATACAATGCAGACTGATATCACTCCACGGCTACATTTCACAATTGCAAATATCACTGCATTCTCTCTCAAGTTGATTTGCAATCTCTCTAGCAGTTCAGTTCAGTTCGGTCGCTCAGTCGTGTCCAACTCTTTGCGACCCCATGAATCGCAGCACACCAGGCCTCCCTGTATACGACCAACTCCCAGAGTTCACTCAAACTCACGTCCATCAAGTCCGTGATGCCATCCAGCCATCTCATCCTCTGTCATCCCCTTCTCCTCCTGCCCCCAATCCCTCCCAGCATCAGAGTCTTTTCCAGTGAGTCAGCGCTTTGCATGAGGTGGCCAAAGATTTGGCATTTCAGCTTTAGCATCATCCTTCCAAAGAACACCTAGGCCTGATCTCCTTCAGAATGGACTGGTTGGATCTCCTTGCAGTCCAAGGGACTCTCAAAAGTCTTCTCCAACACCACAGTTCAAAAGCATCAATTCTTCAGCACTCAGCCTTCTTCACAGTCCAACTCTCACATCCATACATGACCACAGGAAAAACCATAGCCTTAACTATACAGATCTTTGTTGGCAAAGTAATGTCTCTGCTTTTGAATATGCTATCTAGGTTGGTCATAACTTT
>SJYW01046417.1:2598700-2618275 GCA_006410735.1 Raphicerus campestris | reverse complement strand
TCAACATTCTAGGAATCAGCGAACTAAGATGGACTGGAATGGGTGAATTTAACTCAGATGACTTCTACTGTTACTCTATTACAATGCTGCAGTGAATATCTTTGCATGTTTGCCGGCTCACTTTTGCATGTATATTCGTAAGATATACTACTAACTGTAGCAGGAATGTGTATAGACAATTTTTAGTTTTGAAAGATAATGTTAGAAAAAAAAAGAGAGAGAAAAGGAAAGGGAAGGAGGGAGGGAAAGAAAGAGGGAAGCAAGGAAGAAGAGAGGGATGGAAGGAGGAAGGAAAAGAAAGAGAGAGAAAGAAACACTATGGCCAACACCAGGGGCAAGCTACTCACAGCAACTGCCGCTTTCCTTCTGGCCAGTAAAGCTCCATTTCTGCCCCCTTTCCTCCCAGTGCCCACATGCTTTTAAAGCTGGGCCCTGAGACTGGTCTAGGCAAGCAATGGGAGCCCCCTCTCTCCATGCCAGTCATCAGATGAGATGTGGGCATCTGGCCCAGTTTTCCCAAAGGGGCACAGGAGAAGTTCAGGGGGTGGGGCTCCCAGCAAAGGTTTTCTCTGGTTTCCTCTTTTCCTGCCTCTGGACACCACACATCACCTGTGTACGAGGATATGGTGGTTGGGAACACAAGGAGCCAAGCTGGAGGTCAAATGTCAAACACTGAGGCTAGCGAAGAGGAAACTTAGCTGAGCCTTTCATTAATGAACCCCAAAACTGTGCTAACTTTGGACTTTTTGTTTACATGAGATAATAAAGATCCTTACTATTTAAACCACTTTTAACTGAGTTTTGTCTACTTGCAAATGAAAGTATTCCCACTGCCCACCTGTTCTCTAAAAAGAAGCCCATTGGACTTACAATCCCATCCAGGGCACGTACGAAAGCATCCATCCCCTCACAGCCTTGGCTTCACGGGGGTTCAGTCCCCATGTGGTCTCAGGGTATTTTCTCTTGATGGCCAGAGTGCTTTCTTCCTTGGAGAGTCTAGCAGTTCTCTCCCCAAATAAGGACACGTTGCAAAAAGGTGACCTGAAGACGGCTAGTATTTCACTCTGCTTCACCTGCGACACAGCACTGAGACACAGGTGCAACTGCTCCTTCAGAAGGGTAGATGCTGTCACCCGGGGCACTACATCTTCAGTGCCTTAGAGTCAGACCTGACTCTGCGAGGCTGGGATAGTCACCAGGGTGTGGAAGGACAGCCCCAGACTGGAACCTGGATGACCTAGTTCAGATCTGTTGCTTATGAGCTGGCTGGCTGCAGAGATGTCACCCAACCTCCCATTCCACATTCTTTGAATGTAAAGGGCAGGCTCCTGAAACTAAGGCCCAGGGTTCTTATTAGGATAAGAGAGGCAGGAGGGAGGCTGATCCCCACAGATCCATGCTGAGAGCAGGCCAGGCCAAAGGCAAGCGGATCGCCTGTCTCCAGCCCTTTCTGTTCTCCCTGTCACTCCTGCCATCACTGTGGGCAGCCTGTCAGGTCAGGATTAATAACCAGAAGAAAACTCAACCAACCACTTCCACTCCTCCCACAGATAAGCTGAACTCCCAGGAGCAGCATCACAGTCAGTAAGTGTGAGGTGACGTTCAGCCAAGAGTCAGTGCGTGCCAGGGTCACTTAAAATGATTACTAAGGCTCAGACTGGCACCTGGGCAAGACATGTATGATTCTGAGCAAACTTCCAAAAGGTTAGCTTGGCCCACGCTTTTCTCATCCCTCTCGTTCACTTTTGAGCATTGTAATGGATTCAGTCACTGCTTTCTGCACTCCACTCCCCTATATAATGGCATCATATGTCACCCCTCTGCACCATGTGACTCTGCAGTACTTCCCATGAGAATGGCCTGAGTATACTTCCCCACTGCACTGATGCTGAGCATGGCCATGTGATTTGTGTTGACTAATGGTTATGAACCAAAGCCTTAAGAGGCATCATGCATTTCCACCTGCCCTCTTAGGTTACTGCCATTTGCCATAAGGTGAGCATGCCCTAGGCCCCACAATAATAAGCACATGTGGAATAGACTCAAAGCCAAATGATCAACTAAGCAGAAAAATAAATCCCTGTGGTTCTAAGGCACTAAGATCAGGGATTGTTCATTATGCAGCAACATCATATAATAACCTAATACAAACATCTTAAAAGCAAATATAGTGGCAAGTTTGCCTGGCACCAAGTAATCAAGCAATAATAAAATATTGGTGCTTATTTTAAGAAGGAGATTTTAATTCATTCATCATTCATTCATGTACAGGGAACTCCTACACATAAGCCACCACATTAGCCCCACAGGAAGCTGAGCATAATGAAAAATATGAAAGTAATCATTCCTACAAGCATCTTTTCAGGCTAGCAAATCCCCAAGCTTCCTAAATTCTACTAGAAGAGAGCAGTCCATGCTGACAAAGCTTCTGTTCATTTCATTTATTCATTCATTCACTGCCCTGGGTTAAATCACAGAAGGGATGAAATTCAGTATCTGTGCATTTAAGGATCTGATTCTCATACTTATTAATGGTGAAATCTACTTCCTTCTACAAATGTATTCTTAAAGAAAGAAACTACAAACTTGTTTCCAGTATACAAACTTGTTTGTAAAGAACATGAATAATTTTTAATGAACTCCTTTGTTCTATTAATCTTCATTTATTCACTCAACATATGTTTACTGAGCACCTATGATACTCCAGGCAGATGAATGGTACCTGTGCTAGGAAGTAACACACACAATTCCTGGCCCCAACCCCTGGCTGCCCAGGTACACCACTGACCACAAAAGAATTATTTAAAATTATGGTTGACAGCTCCATATAGTATCTAAAAAAATTTTTTTATAAAAATAAAAAAATATTCCTATAGTTTAACTCCAATGCCTTCTTTCCATTTTACTTTTAAAAGAATTCTAGGGATTTTCCTGGCAATCCAGTGGTTAAGACTTCACCTTCCATTCCAGGGGTGCAGGACTGATCTCTGGTCAGGGAGATAAGATCCCACATGCCTTGCAGCCAAAAACATAAAAAACAATAGAAGCAATACTGCAACAAATTCAATAAAGACTTTAAAAGACAATAAACAGACAGAAGAATTCCACCCAACTTGCAAATGTGGTGATTTCACCATCTTGCCTCTCCTTTTATCAAGGAGGACAGAGAAGATGTGTTTCGATCGTACTCCTCCTCACATTCACCGCCACACACAGAAGTGTGGGAGACTCACATTTAATAACCTCTGGCATGAAGTCTTCAAAGGTCTTTGAGAAATCTAAATAAATTACATCCACTGGTTTGTCCTTCTTCCAACATTTATTTTCTCCCTCAAAGAACGTAATAGGTTCATCAAGCATGATTTCCCCATCCGCACATCATGATTTTTGGAAGGGTCCTGTGATCTCACCCTCTTCCATGGATTGCACAAGCCTGCTGGGCATGGAGGTAAATTAGCTCTGAAAATAAGGAGCATTCCCCCATTCTAAGTGGGAGTCACAAAAGGGAAGCATCAAAGTAATAAGACCATACATGCATATCCCTCTCTATGCAGACCTGTTCTAAGCACTCTATACAGATTCACTCATACAACGTAGAACCCCAGAGGCAGGAGTGGACCTGGGCAGTCCAGGGCCAGAGTCCAGGCCCTGCAGCCTCTGCAAATCCCAACAAGTGCCAGGGACTCTGGGCTTCCCTACCAGCCTGTCCTCAGCCAGCTCGATGAGGATCCCCAGGAAAGAAGCAGAGAGGGAAGGCCATCCTAGAGATATCCTTTATTTCAGGACACGGCTTTTCCCTGGACACTCTTCAGGGATAAATTCTAGTGTTTCCCACAAAAGGAGCTTGTAAGCATCCCCTAAAGCTGCCAACATCCTACTTCCTCTAGGCAGGGCCTGCTCACCGCTCCAGAAACAAAGCAAAAAGGAGAGCCTCCTCAGTAGTAAAGGGCCACGGCCATAACCCAAGAACGCTCTGAAGCTTGGCTGGAGGCCCTGCCTGAAGGGCCCGGCATCTCAGAGCCCTGAGCTGCTCTCCTAAATGCTTCGATCTCTTCTTACTGAAGCCCCCACCCTGCTACTAAACTCAGAAGTGCAGGAAAGGTAGGGGGTTGGTTGGGGGCAGCCGTTGATACACCATCTCCTTTCACTCTAGTCTCTCTCCAGGAGCTAGTTTTACATCTCTATGGGGCTTCGGGCTTCTCTGAAATCTTCCATCTTGGGTGGCTGAACGGATGGGGGAGGAGAGAATTCAGATTGTCTGGGTCAATGACACGCTACAAATCTGGCCCAGGGCCGCCACCTGGAAATCTAAAGCAAAGGATATTATTAAAGTCACAGGTTAAGGATCCCTCACTCCACAGCTCCTCATTTAGAAGCCTGCAGTGGCATTAAATGTAAACACTTCCCCAGAAAGCTTTAAAACAGAGGGAGGTTTTTATTAAACGACTTAATTGAGGGCCACTTCTCATGTGGAAAGCTTTTTACTGGGAGGAAGAAAAAGGCCTGTTGGGTGTTTTCCAGACACTTGTTTTTTTTTAATCTGCCATGTTGTACTGGAGAAATGAAGCACCACTCGGGGCAGGTCTGTGCCCTGGCTGCTAATTCTTCAGCAGAAATAAAAAATAATAAAACCTAGTCCCCAGCAGCATGGAGAACCCAGCATGACAGTGTTAATTCCAGAATTCATTTCAAGGGTCATTAGAATCACTGGACAGAAAAAGTAGTTAAATTAAGGCTGGCCAAAAGGACCCAAATTAATGAAGAAAGATATTCTAAAACTTGAAATAAGGACATGATGTGGTAGAACAGGTCTGATGAAACTGAGACTTCGGTTATCTACAAAGATACCAAATAAAAGGAAAGAAGAGTTGAAGCTCACTACAGTGCATAGATGGACCCGGAAAGCATGACGCTGAGCAAAAGAAACCAGGGCAAAAAGGCCACATGTTGCATGATTCTATTTAAGATAGCCAGGAAGCCTGGTGGTGCCAGGGCCTGCCGGGAGATAGGACAGCTTAATGGGTACAGGGTTTCCCTTTCAGGTGATGAAAAAGCCCTGGAATTAGTGGTTGCACAATGCTGTGAATGTACTTAATGTCACAGACCTGAACAATTTAAACTGGCTAAAATGGTCAATTATACACTGTATGAGCTTTACCATACCAAAATAGAAAATAACAGGAATTACAGAAGAATCCTCTTTCAGCTCCTAAACCAGGAGCAATGACTTCCTCACCTGAGTGCAAATATACAAGCAAAGTAATAAATAATATTATTTTACTAATAACTCATTTTTTGAACTGAAATTACCAAGTACACTAAGCACTTCTGAAGACTACATCACTTCCCCCACACCTGTCTTCAGGTAGGTGGTGTTATCATTAGCCTGACGCTACAGGTGAGGAAACCAAAGTACAAGAAGGTCCAGGAGCTTGCCCCAGAGTCAGCAGGCAAACAGGGGAAAAGCCAAAGGATGAACCCAGAGGGAGCACAGCAGGGAGCTTACACCCAAACTCAGAGTCAGAATCAGACGCTCTGCCACCGGGATGCTTTCTGGGCCTGGTTTCCCACTTTGCCCCCAACACAGACATCCCTTGGCTGTTGAGCCCTAATCCCTTTTCAGTGGCCTTTCCTAAGTGACCACTTATGCACCAAGTTCTCTGGAAAAACCACATTCAAAGTCACATGTCTGTAGAACTACTTCACCTGGACAGAGTTATCTTCATGTATTCTGATTTAATCTCTTAGTCCTTGGAACAACGCAGTAAAACAGGAGGGCAATGCTACTGCCTGTCCTTTCCGGGGGAGAAAAGCAAGCTGCCGAGGGCCTGGAGTTGACCTCGGGCCACACGGTGGGTGCAGGCGCCCAGCTTCTGTTCCGTGCCCCACACTGTTGTCTTTCTAAGGAGCCAGGTTCAACTACTCTGAGACTTTCAGGGATTTTATTTTTAAGCATATAAGTTATGTATATGTAAATCTATATTTATATGTAAATAGATGCACGCAATTACAAATGAAGTTAAGGAGCAGTTTAATGGAGAGAAAAGCAGCTCTTCTTGCGTTTCGGGGGCACCTGCCGGCTAACCCAGAAGCACCCACAAAAAGTTGAATTCCTTTCCCGCCACTCCTCTCAAGAAAGCAGGACTCTGCCTCTGGTCAACAGCTCTCTTTAATAAGAGACGTTAAAAGCTACCACTGGGGTTTAGAGATGCCATCCTGCCAGGGCTTGCAGCCTCCCACCACTGACTTTTGGGGCTGGATAAGTCTTTATGGGGCTTCCCTGGTGGCTCAGATGGTAAAGAATCCACCTGCAATGCAGGAGACTGGGGTTCGAGACCTGGGTTGGGAAGATCCGCTGGAGAAGGAAATAGCAACCCACTCCAGTATTCTTGCTTGGAGAATTCCATGGACAGAGGAGCCTGATGGGATACAGTCCATGGGGTTGGAAAGAGTCAGGCACGACTGACAACTAACACACAAGTATTTACTGGGGGGGGCCGTCCCGTGCATCATAAGGAATTTAGCAACATCCCTGGCCTCTACCTCCTAGATGCCAGTATCCACCACTACCCCCAGGTCGTGACANGGGAGATAGGACAGCTTAATGGGTACAGGGTTTCCCTTTCAGGTGATGAAAAAGCCCTGGAATTAGTGGTTGCACAATGCTGTGAATGTACTTAATGTCACAGACCTGAACAATTTAAACTGGCTAAAATGGTCAATTATACACTGTATGAGCTTTACCATACCAAAATAGAAAATAACAGGAATTACAGAAGAATCCTCTTTCAGCTCCTAAACCAGGAGCAATGACTTCCTCACCTGAGTGCAAATATACAAGCAAAGTAATAAATAATATTATTTTACTAATAACTCATTTTTTGAACTGAAATTACCAAGTACACTAAGCACTTCTGAAGACTACATCACTTCCCCCACACCTGTCTTCAGGTAGGTGGTGTTATCATTAGCCTGACGCTACAGGTGAGGAAACCAAAGTACAAGAAGGTCCAGGAGCTTGCCCCAGAGTCAGCAGGCAAACAGGGGAAAAGCCAAAGGATGAACCCAGAGGGAGCACAGCAGGGAGCTTACACCCAAACTCAGAGTCAGAATCAGACGCTCTGCCACCGGGATGCTTTCTGGGCCTGGTTTCCCACTTTGCCCCCAACACAGACATCCCTTGGCTGTTGAGCCCTAATCCCTTTTCAGTGGCCTTTCCTAAGTGACCACTTATGCACCAAGTTCTCTGGAAAAACCACATTCAAAGTCACATGTCTGTAGAACTACTTCACCTGGACAGAGTTATCTTCATGTATTCTGATTTAATCTCTTAGTCCTTGGAACAACGCAGTAAAACAGGAGGGCAATGCTACTGCCTGTCCTTTCCGGGGGAGAAAAGCAAGCTGCCGAGGGCCTGGAGTTGACCTCGGGCCACACGGTGGGTGCAGGCGCCCAGCTTCTGTTCCGTGCCCCACACTGTTGTCTTTCTAAGGAGCCAGGTTCAACTACTCTGAGACTTTCAGGGATTTTATTTTTAAGCATATAAGTTATGTATATGTAAATCTATATTTATATGTAAATAGATGCACGCAATTACAAATGAAGTTAAGGAGCAGTTTAATGGAGAGAAAAGCAGCTCTTCTTGCGTTTCGGGGGCACCTGCCGGCTAACCCAGAAGCACCCACAAAAAGTTGAATTCCTTTCCCGCCACTCCTCTCAAGAAAGCAGGACTCTGCCTCTGGTCAACAGCTCTCTTTGATAAGAGACGTTAAAAGCTACCACTGGGGTTTAGAGATGCCACCCTGCCAGGGCTTGCAGCCTCCCACCACTGACTTTTGGGGCTGGATAAGTCTTTATGGGGCTTCCCTGGTGGCTCAGATGGTACAGAATCCACCTGCAATGCAGGAGACCAGGGTTCAAGACCTGGGTTGGGAAGATCCGCTGGAGAAGGAAATAGCAACCCACTCCAGTATTCTTGCTTGGAGAATTCCATGGACAGAGGAGCCTGATGGGATACAGTCCATGGGGTTGGAAAGAGTCAGGCACGACTGACAACTAACACACAAGTATTTACTGGGGGGGGCCGTCCCGTGCATCATAAGGAATTTAGCAACATCCCTGGCCTCTACCTCCTAGATGCCAGTATCCACCACTACCCCCAGGTCGTGACAACCAGGATATCTCTAGATACTGCCAAATGCACTTGAAAGCCACTGCACTATGTCAGAGAGATGTGGCCCTCACAGCTCTACAAGGTAAGAGCTACATGCCCATCTTACAGATGAAGTAACAGCCCTGAAATGGACGAGGAACCTGCCCAGAACACCACACTCCTTGTGAGGGATAATGTGACTTCCAAGTCAAGCAGGTGAGACACCCCCTACACTCTCACCCTACAGTAGGGAGACAGAACGGGAAGACCAGAGGTGGATCTATCTTCTATCAGCTTGTGTATTGAAAATACTAAAACGATGCTTTGCCCTAGGAAGATGGACATGGACTTGAACACTCCCAGGGTTTGATTCTCAGCTCCAAAGAAAATAACTCTGCTTACAAGAACAGTCTCAGCAATGCCTGGAAGGTTGAAGGGCCTCCTTGACTCACAAAGTAATCTGCATGGGGGTAGGCATGCCCTTTGAATAATAAATGCTTTAAGCATGAACACAAACAGCATATCTCTGATCATGAGAGCCTGAAATACTTTTAAAACATGCTTTTATCAAGAATTCTCCAATTATTTTGGTGAAACAGCCCCCCTCCGCATTCTCACTCTTCTTAGCACTCATCTGTATTTCTGCTTAGAAACCACTGATACTGGTAGAGAGACATGAAATACAAGATATCACGTTTCAATGGGCTGAGTGACATCCATCCTTCTTCCTACAAAACTTTATGCAGCATCTATTTCCTGCTAGACACAGGGATGCAAGGTCAGTCAAGAGATCCCTCTTTTCAGGTTGGTTTACAGGGTTTTTTGGGGGGCAGGAGGGTGCTTCCTCCAGTATGTTGGCAAAGGGCGCTGACCATGTTCTAATTGCTGAGATAAAGGTATCTGCAAGCAGTCAACAGTCTGTGAAGAAATGAATGAGCAGTGAATTGAGGGAATGAATGAAGAGGCTGTGTAGTAACCAGAGAAGCACAGCTCAGGGCCAGAAGAGTTTGAACCCTTGATCCAACCACTTGGCAGGTGCACAAATCTGACAAGTGATCTAGTTTCTCATGGCCTCTCTTCCCTCACCTGTAAAATGGGTTTATGATAGCATCCATCCCACAGAGTTGTTAGGTTGAACACTCTCAGACAGGGCTGGAGGCAGAGGCTCTAGAAGCATTTGCTATTATTATGCAAATCACTGATTTGGGTAGTCCCCCTGAGAAGTCCCAGGAGGCATAGTGGTAAAGAACCCACCTGCAATGCAGAAGGAAAAAACTCAGATTTGATTCCTGTGTCGGGAAGATATCCTGGAGGAAGGAGGAGGAAATGGCAACCCACTCCAGCGTTCTTGCCTGGACAATCCCAGGGACAGGGGAGCCTGGTGTGCTGCCATCTCTGTGGGGTCGCACAGAGTCAGACACGACTGAAGCGACTTAGCAGCAGCAGTTGCCTCACATCCAGGACACTGGGCTCACTGCGGTTATCCAGATCCTCAGCAAGAGGTGGTGGTACCCTGAGCAGACCAGACCTGACGAACTAGGTAAGCAGTGGCTCCAATCCTCCCCTCTTCCCTACTTCCTCTCTCCCTCTAACCTTACACTTCCTTCCACCACCACCACCTCCACCAGAAAAAAAAAAAAAAAAAAAAACCAGCTTACAGGTGGCTCAGGGCAATGCAGACAAGTTAGGGCTGAGCTGGTCTGACTACAAATGCGACAAAGGTGCTCAAGTCCCAATCCTTAAGTTCACAAGTCAGAAAAAGATCTTAAATTTGGTAAACTCCAGCCAGCCCTTTGCAAACTGCTGCTGNCCCCCCTCCCTCCTTCCCCTCCCCCCCCACCCTTACCCTTCCTCCCCCCACCCCCCCCCCCCACAAAAAAAAAAAAAAAAAAAAAAAACCAGCTTACAGGTGGCTCAGGGCAATGCAGACAAGTTAGGGCTGAGCTGGTCTGACTACAAATGCGACAAAGGTGCTCAAGTCCCAATCCTTAAGTTCACAAGTCAGAAAAAGATCTTAAATTTGGTAAACTCCAGCCAGCCCTTTGCAAACTGCTGCTGCTGCTAAGTCACTTCAGTCGTGTCCGACTCTGTGCGACCCCATAGACGGGAGCCCACCAGGCTCCCCCGTTCCTGGGATTCTCCAGGCAAGAAAACTGGAGTGGGTTGCCATTTCCTTCTCCAACCTTTGTAAACTCCTCTCTCTTATCTCCTTCCTTCCATTCTTTCTCTATCAGTTCCTCTCAGACTCCGAAAGCTTTTACTGTAATCACCACTCTCAGTAAACTTTCCAGGTTTTTGATATTTGACTAGGGCAAGGAGAGAGGCTAATCAACTTTTCAGTTGCTGCTGTGGAATTCTGAGTAAGTCACTGTTTTAATAAGGAGGATAAAAATCTCATAGACAAAAATAGTGGAGAAGCAATTTTTTTTTTTTTACAAAAAGCTATCTGTAATACAGCTAAAACAAAGCTCAAGGATATGGATTTGTTCATAGGATATCCTAGAACCTCTTTATAACTTTGAAAACTGGACCATTTATTTTCCCTCTGAAATAAAATCAAAACAGGGCAGCCGTTATAGCGGCTCAAACTCCTCACTGGAATCTGCAAACACCAGACCTCACCAGGTCCCTCACCTGGAAAAAAAAAAAGGGGGCTCAACAACACAAACCTCGCTGGGTGTGTGGAAGGAGTATTAGTCTCAGGGGTCCTCTTCCCTGAATGGACTCCAATTTGCAAGGGAAAACAGNATAACTTTGAAAACTGGACCATTTATTTTCCCTCTGAAATAAAATCAAAACAGGGCAGCCGTTATAGCGGCTCAAACTCCTGACTGGAATCTGCAAACACCAGACCTCACCAGGTCCCTCACCTGGAAAAAAAAAGGGGAACAACAACACAAACATCGCTGGGTGTGTGGAAGGAGTATTAGTCTCAGGGGTCCTCTTCCCTGAATGGACTCCAATTTGCAAGGGAAAACTGACTGTTTGACAAGCAGCAAAACTCAGGGCAAGAAAACCAGGGGGGACCAGAGGTAAAACTCAAAAGAATGACTGAAGCCAAAACTAGAAAATCTGAATCATTGCGCCTCAGTCCTCTGGAAAAAGAGATAAACAAGAGTGAAAAAATATTGATAATAAAGGAGCTTTACAGATTCAAGAAAACTACAAAGCAACAGCCTGAGCCATTAAGTACTCCAAAGGCAAGCAGAAAGTCCTGTGACTGGGCAGCAAGGGATAGAATCTGCCCTATAAACAAGAGGCGGCTACGGGCAGGCTGGCTGGAATATTNTTGTGCCTCAGTCCTCTGGAAAAAGAGATAAACAAGAGTGAAAAAATATTAATAATAAAGGAGCTTTACAGATTCAAGAAAACTACAAAAAAACAGCCTGAGCCATTAAGTTCTCTAAAGGCAAGCAGAAAGTCCTGTGACTGGGCAGCAAGGGATAGAATCTGCCCTATAAACAAGAGGCGGCTACAGGCAGGCTGGCTGGAATATTCNAGAAAACTACAAAGCAACAGCCTGAGCCATTAAGTACTCCAAAGGCAAGCAGAAAGTCCTGTGACTGGGCAGCAAGGGATAGAATCTGCCCTATAAACAAGAGGCGGCTACGGGCAGGCTGGCTGGAATATTCACCTCCACGACTAATGCTCTGTGCTCTAATCCTAAACACTAACTCCAAGACGACCCTCTCTACTCAACCAATCCTTCTTAGGGTGAAATATCAAGGTAAAGCCCACTGTAGTAATGGACACTCACATAGTAACCCTGTTTTCAACTCACCTTTTCTGATTATAGCTCCATGCACCTCTAAAACCTTCTCACCTATAATTTTAAAAGCTTGAGGTAATTACAATGTAGCAAAGTTTTGTTTTTGTTGAGAGTACCACATAAACAGCTACGAATGTCCACAGCTTCATTTTGCTCCAGGACCTTCAACACTGAATTTTGTTTTTAATCTCTTATGTAACAACCAATTATCTCCAGAAATTCAAAGGTTTGCAGAACTTGAAGAAATGTGGAGACGATGTCCCTCTAATGCAGGATTTGGGATCCATTCAGAGCATTTCTAAACAGCCTAATCTATCCTCTCCGTTTAAAAAGCCAGAAAAAATAGGATTTCATAAAATTTCCCTTGAGATGACGAGACCGCATTGATCTTCAGTCTAATATTACACATCATCTCGTAGAGGAAAACAGTAAATCAATCCAGACCTAAGGGGACTGTGGTGTTAGAAAAACAAAGCGCAGGAAACATAATTTCTCAGTCAGTTCTGCCTTAGAGGCACAAGGAGCAGTGTGCAAGGCTCAGCTTTGAATTCAGGCAGACTGGGTGCTCTCAGATCTCAGCTCTACCATGTCTTTCAAGCATCTTAGCTCCCCGGGATCTTCTGGGGCCTCAGTTTCCTCATCTGTAAAATGAGGTTGCTGCCACCTCCCTCTTGGGAACATACGGGTTTTAGAGACAGAGCCCAAGGGCCCAGCTGGCTACCTGACATGTGAAAGGCAGACAGTTAACAAACGTGACTCCCCTTCAACCCTGGGGTTATTAGCCCTGTGGGTCAGCAATTTGGAAATCACTTTCCCAAAAGGAACACTGTGAAGTCATTTCCTGTCGGTCCCAGGAAATAGGAGCTAAAGGAACAAGAGCATGATAAAGAAGCAACATCCACAGGCTGGCCAGAGCTATAGACAAGAACCAAACCACCTGCTCACAAAGTACTAGATAGGCCAAAAAGTTCCTTTGAGTTTTTCTGTAGCGTCTTACAACGGCTGCTGTACACTCCTCCCAGCTCTGTGCCCAGAAGGCCTCTACTCACTAAGCTTAGGCTGCCAGTTACCAACACCCCAAAAATGGACCCAGTAACATTCTCCACCAGCTTCACCACCCCAGATCACGTCCCCACACTGCTTAACTAAGTACTCCTTAAGCAAGTCTCATTCGCCAGAATCATGCCTCTTCTTTTCTCACTTCCCCTTGGCATGACCTGTGTACAAACCTTTCCCTCTTGTCCATCAGAAAAGTATCTGAAATCAGTTAAACTTGACATAAGGACTTAACATAACTGAAACCTAAGAAAAACTTTTCTTGTGCCTGCTGTGCTAATGAATTGAGAGGGTATCTATCTATCCAGGTGGTGTCAGCCAGGTGGCACCCAGCTGCCGCCAAAGTTCTTCACACTCATCGGGAGGGTAAGAGTTCCCAGCTCACTATCAACCCTGGTTTACATCTCCACCAGATTTCAAGCTCCATAAGTCATAGACTGTACCCTGTTTACCTAGCACCCAGCAAGCACTACAGAGCTATGCCAAGAGTGGGGACTTTATAAGAACTAAATTTGTTAAAAGAGTGAATAAAGCAATGAAACAAAAACCAAAATTTGATATGAAATTTAAGATGAAGCTCTCTCTTCCCCAGGGATATTGGTTTAGGAATAGAAGACAGTGACTAAGAAGAAAGGGAAAGGGGAGTTGGACTGGGATGATTGACTGAAAACTCCAATAAACTCCCCCTATGTGAAAACCAGAAATCCTGGTGCTGGTCCCATCAAATCCCCTTTTTATTTTTTTTCCACTTTCAGGATTTTCATGGCATAATTTGTTTCTTGATAACAGCAATGTCATGTGACAGAATAAAGTAAGTACTTAGACATTCAGGGGAAATTACCCAACTTTAAATTCCCCTTGAACTTTGTTTTTCTTCTCTGATGCCAACCTCTCAGCCAGTTTACTGCCCTTTAGTGCCAGGATCAGAGGAAGAAAAGAAAGAAAAAGCACAAAATCAGTTGAGTTTTTACATCTCTTAGATAAATGGGTTGGGGGGGGCAGGCATTGAGGAAGTTAAGGAGGCCATTAAATTCTTTAATGACCTCCTACCCCATGGCACAAGCAAATTAACTGTCCCTACTTGAAGGGAAAAGAAAAAAGAAGCTAATAGGGAAGTCTATTCCTAACACANGACTGACTGTTTGACAAGCAGCAAAACTCAGGGCAAGAAAACCAGGGGGGACCAGAGGTAAAACTCAAAAGAATGACTGAAGCCAAAACTAGAAAATCTGAATCATTGCGCCTCAGTCCTCTGGAAAAAGAGATAAACAAGAGTGAAAAAATATTGATAATAAAGGAGCTTTACAGATTCAAGAAAACTACAAAGCAACAGCCTGAGCCATTAAGTACTCCAAAGGCAAGCAGAAAGTCCTGTGACTGGGCAGCAAGGGATAGAATCTGCCCTATAAACAAGAGGCGGCTACGGGCAGGCTGGCTGGAATATTCACCTCCACGACTAATGCTCTGTGCTCTAATCCTAAACACTAACTCCAAGACGACCCTCTCTACTCAACCAATCCTTCTTAGGGTGAAATATCAAGGTAAAGCCCACTGTAGTAATGGACACTCACATAGTAACCCTGTTTTCAACTCACCTTTTCTGATTATAGCTCCATGCACCTCTAAAACCTTCTCACCTATAATTTTAAAAGCTTGAGGTAATTACAATGTAGCAAAGTTTTGTTTTTGTTGAGAGTACCACATAAACAGCTACGAATGTCCACAGCTTCATTTTGCTCCAGGACCTTCAACACTGAATTTTGTTTTTAATCTCTTATGTAACAACCAATTATCTCCAGAAATTCAAAGGTTTGCAGAACTTGAAGAAATGTGGAGACGATGTCCCTCTAATGCAGGATTTGGGATCCATTCAGAGCATTTCTAAACAGCCTAATCTATCCTCTCCGTTTAAAAAGCCAGAAAAAATAGGATTTCATAAAATTTCCCTTGAGATGACGAGACCGCATTGATCTTCAGTCTAATATTACACATCATCTCGTAGAGGAAAACAGTAAATCAATCCAGACCTAAGGGGACTGTGGTGTTAGAAAAACAAAGCGCAGGAAACATAATTTCTCAGTCAGTTCTGCCTTAGAGGCACAAGGAGCAGTGTGCAAGGCTCAGCTTTGAATTCAGGCAGACTGGGTGCTCTCAGATCTCAGCTCTACCATGTCTTTCAAGCATCTTAGCTCCCCGGGATCTTCTGGGGCCTCAGTTTCCTCATCTGTAAAATGAGGTTGCTGCCACCTCCCTCTTGGGAACATACGGGTTTTAGAGACAGAGCCCAAGGGCCCAGCTGGCTACCTGACATGTGAAAGGCAGACAGTTAACAAACGTGACTCCCCTTCAACCCTGGGGTTATTAGCCCTGTGGGTCAGCAATTTGGAAATCACTTTCCCAAAAGGAACACTGTGAAGTCATTTCCTGTCGGTCCCAGGAAATAGGAGCTAAAGGAACAAGAGCATGATAAAGAAGCAACATCCACAGGCTGGCCAGAGCTATAGACAAGAACCAAACCACCTGCTCACAAAGTACTAGATAGGCCAAAAAGTTCCTTTGAGTTTTTCTGTAGCGTCTTACAACGGCTGCTGTACACTCCTCCCAGCTCTGTGCCCAGAAGGCCTCTACTCACTAAGCTTAGGCTGCCAGTTACCAACACCCCAAAAATGGACCCAGTAACATTCTCCACCAGCTTCACCACCCCAGATCACGTCCCCACACTGCTTAACTAAGTACTCCTTAAGCAAGTCTCATTCGCCAGAATCATGCCTCTTCTTTTCTCACTTCCCCTTGGCATGACCTGTGTACAAACCTTTCCCTCTTGTCCATCAGAAAAGTACCTGAAATCAGTTAAACTTGACATAAGGACTTAACATAACTGAAACCTAAGAAAAACTTTTCTTGTGCCTGCTGTGCTAATGAATTGAGAGGGTATCTATCTATCCAGGTGGTGTCAGCCAGGTGGCACCCAGCTGCCGCCAAAGTTCTTCACACTCATCGGGAGGGTAAGAGTTCCCAGCTCACTATCAACCCTGGTTTACATCTCCACCAGATTTCAAGCTCCATAAGTCATAGACTGTACCCTGTTTACCTAGCACCCAGCAAGCACTACAGAGCTATGCCAAGAGTGGGGACTTTATAAGAACTAAATTTGTTAAAAGAGTGAATAAAGCAACGAAACAAAAACCAAAATTTGACATGAAATTTAAGATGAAGCTCTCTCTTCCCCAGGGATATTGGTTTAGGAATAGAAGACAGTGACTAAGAAGAAAGGGAAAGGGGAGTTGGACTGGGATGATTGACTGAAAACTCCAATAAACTCCCCCTATGTGAAAACCAGAAATCCTGGTGCTGGTCCCATCAAATCCCCTTTTTATTTTTTTTCCACTTTCAGGATTTTCATGGCATAATTTGTTTCTTGATAACAGCAATGTCATGTGACAGAATAAAGTAAGTACTTAGACATTCAGGGGAAATTACCCAACTTTAAATTCCCCTTGAACTTTGTTTTTCTTCTCTGATGCCAACCTCTCAGCCAGTTTACTGCCCTTTAGTGCCAGGATCAGAGGAAGAAAAGAAAGAAAAAGCACAAAATCAGTTGAGTTTTTACATCTCTTAGATAAATGGGTTGGGGGGGGCAGGCATTGAGGAAGTTAAGGAGGCCATTAAATTCTTTAATGACCTCCTACCCCATGGCACAAGCAAATTAACTGTCCCTACTTGAAGGGAAAAGAAAAAAGAAGCTAATAGGGAAGTCTATTCCTAACACAAATCAAAGATCACTCTTCCAAAATGACACATATCCTTTCTCTAAATAAAGAAGACCCTTACTCTTTCTTCACTTACTTTCTTCTAATCTCTAGAATATTAGAGCTGCTACTCCAAAGGGAGAAATGTTTACATAAATCTGTTTAGGTCCATATTTACATATACTTTTTCTTTTTTTCCAGAATGTACCATTATAGTCAGTTTATGGCTGTTCAGGTGCAATTTTTCAGACACTAAGAGTGCAACAGTATCCTCAAATGAACATCCCCACCCTCCAAATGGAGACAAGATTAGTAAATTAAACCAGTCAATAACATGGCTTCATTTTGTTGGCCTGGTCCAAAAAAAAAAAAAAAAATCAACAGTAGGAAAACACTTTCCATATGGTCTTTTCCCCCTAAAGGTTGAGGTTTTGGGTCAGGGGCCACCCTGAGAGACTATGCACTCCACATAACCTCTATTCTCAAGACAAGACAATTAAGCCGGCTGCCACAGCATCCCCACTTGCAGCAATTGAACAATGACAGGAGCAGAGATAGGAGCAGAGCATGGTGGTGGAAGAAGGTGAGAAAAAGAAAAAAAAAAACAATGCTACAGTTTGTATTTTTCAAAATGAATGCTCTTTTGACTCACATTAGGAAACTAGAAATGAACACAAACTTTCCCCCAACTCTAGAGGGCATTATCTTAAAAGGATGTCACACCACTACAAACAGAAATGTAATGTAGAGGGACAGTGCCTAAGAAAAAATAAAATCCACTGGTTTGTGGCCAGGTAGCAGACAGGTGGGAATCTCATACAAACATCATACTTAGGTACCATAGTAAATTAACCAAGATCCCAGGAGATTGTCATAATAACAAACACACTTTAATAAAACATATGATCAAATTCAATGTATACATATATTCAATACTTCCTTACTCCTATTTCCCTATCATTTTTACAATCACTCGACAAGTGGTGAAGGTCTCACCTCAGATGTATCATGCTACTGTAGGCACCAATTCCCTAACTCAGATATTATTCTATCAACAAGAAATAATACACTGTGTTATTACTTATATCTGCTGGGCTTAATCACATACTGGGAATAAACCCAATCTACACAATGAAGCCTAACACACATATTAACACCATGTCAACTACAAAATACGGATCTTGTGTTCTTACAAGATTTCCCCACATTTATGTAGAATCATTATCTGTGCCAGAGGATCTCCATAAAGCTGACAGATTCTTAAATTATGTTTCTTCCTTTTAATCTGAAATCCTTTCCAAACAGGACAAGTCAAACTATCACTTAGTTTCCCTGAATAAGACAGCCCTACTGACTCTTGCAAGGACTTCATGACTTTAATCCCTACACTCCCATCTCCTTGGCAGAAAGTGCACTAGCAGTATTTTCTGTTAACAGAGGGGCAGAAGCAAAGGGAACTCCAGAAAAAGGCACCATCTGCAGTTTAGAGTCGGAAAGCACCAACCCACAGGCTCTTCAGGTAGAGGGGTGGTTTACAGAAGACGGAATCAAGAGCAGCTGAGATCTCCTCTAGTAGTCCAAGGAGAAGGCAATGGCACCCCACTCCAGTACTCTTGCCTGGAAAAATCCCGTGGACGGAGGAGCCTGGTAGGCTGCAGTCCATGGGGTCGCTAAGAGTCGGACACGACTGAGCGACTTCACTTTGACTTTTCACTTTCATGCACTGGAGAAGGAAATAGCAATCCACTCCAGTGTTCTTGCCTAGCGAACTCCAGGGACAGGGGAGTCTGGTGGGCTGCAGTCTATGCGGTCGCACAGAGTCGGACACGACTGAAGCGACTTAGCAGCAGCAGTAGCAGTAGTAGTGCAAAAAAGCACGCCCCCAAAGCACATTAGAATCACCTGGCGTTTTAAACGCCATTGTTCAGGCTGCGCCCCAGCTCAGGATCTCTAGAAGTGGGAGGGAGGCACCGCAGTTTTTCAGAACTCTCTAGATGTGCAGCCAACTTTGAGAACCAATACCCCCAGAGAATTCCCAGCGTGTTTTGAACAGTGCGTTGCGAGCAGCGTTGGAAAGGTACGGCAGCCTTGGGGTGAAGGGGTATACACCGAGTAAATATACAAAGTTTTTAAAATCCTGTGTAACTAACTCTAGCATGACAGCCAAGCACCTGTGAAGAGGCCAAACAGTGATGCAACTTGGAAAAGTCCCTTGGAAAGCTAGGATTTGTGCTGTACGCGAGGCGGGGGCTTTCAGGACGACCTGCCTGGGCCGGGAACGCCGGGGAGAGAGACGCCCACCCGCCCTTTCTTTTCGAGGGATGGTTGGGACCAGCACGCCCCGAAATAAAGGAAAAACAGGGCCGGACAGGGACAGAGGTGCTCGTTTGGGTCCGGGAGGAGTCCTAGCTCACTCGCAGCTGTCACTCAAGACCGAGGGTCGAGGCAGGGGGTGCTAAGGCTGCCAGGCGCCCTTCGCTGCACGGCGGTTCCGGAGCCCCTCCCTCGCCCGGGGCCCCAACGCGGGCCCCCCAGGAACCGGACCGCCTGTGCCGCACGCCTCCCAGCCAGGCGCGCGCGCGGGAGCCTGGAGAACACCTTCCAGCCCCATGGGAGACGCTGCACACACTGCGCGGCCGGGGGCTCTGACGGCGGACCCGAGCCCCTCCGGGTCCCGCCGCCCACGGCGACACCTCGGCCCCTGATCCCTGCACCCGCTTTCGGCTCACTTACCGCTGTCTACCAGGTCCCGCTCCCGCCGCCTCCAGCAGAGCCCAGCTCGAGTGCAGAGTCCGCGGCGCCGCCTAGAGGCCGGGCGAGCCCGGGCCCCGCCCCACACCCCTGCCCGC
>SJYW01046417.1:2571455-2589872 GCA_006410735.1 Raphicerus campestris | reverse complement strand
GCAGCCTTTTTCTCCCCGACCTAGTCAGAAACGAGTGTATAACTTTTTTCCTACCACAATCAAATCTACAAGTATTTACTGAGCACCTATTAAGTCTAGAAATACTGATGGAGAGGTCGCCAAGAATAAATGCCGGTCCCTGCCTCGACCCTCGGTCTTGAGTGACAGCTGCGGGAAGTGAGATGCCCAAGGCCGCACAGCTGACGGCAGTAGATCTGGGATTAGCAGTCAGATTTCTGGTGCATTGTTGAGGCCCGTTCCACGGGAAACTGCAGAATGACGCTAACCAGCTGTGGGAGTTCAAGCAAAAAACGTTTTCTCATCTGTGAAATAGGAGGATACCCACTCCACCATGTTGTGAAGATTACCTAAGAAAACAGATATGTAATAGCACACCACCGTAATGTATGTTGACATATGGAATGAAATAGACACTTTAAAATTCAATAAAGTAATTTAAAAAACTTTAAAAGTAATAGTGAATGCAAGAAAATACTTGCAAATCATATCTGATAAGAAATCAACATAAAATGTATAAAGAATTCATACAACTCTGTAGCAAAAATACAATCCGATTTTAAATGGGCGGAGAATCTAAATAGACATTTTTCCATAGAAGATGTACAGATGGTAAACAGGTAGGTGAAAAGGTATTCAACATCACCAACCATCAGGGAAATGCAAATCAAAACCACAATGAGTTATCACCTCACATCTGTTCAGAATAGGTGTGAAAAGGATAAGAGATAACAAGTATAGGTGAGGGTCTGGGGATGAAAGTTGGTCCCACCACTATGGAAAACTATGAAGATTCCCCCTATATTAAAAATTGAACTACCATAAAATCCAACAATTCCACTTCTAGGTATTTATTCAAAGAAAATGAAAATACTAACTTGAAAAGATTTATGAACCCCCGATGTCACTGCAGAATTATTTACAGTAGCCAAGCTGTGGAAGGAACCTGAATGTCCTTGATGGATGAATGGCTAAAGAAAATGTGATTTTAAACATACAATGGCGTATCATTCAACTGTAAAAAGAGAAGGAAATCCTGACATTTGCAACAACATGAATGGACTTTGAGGGCATTTATGCTAAGTGAAATTAAGTCAGAGAAAAACAAGCACTGTATGATTTCTCTTATATGTGAATCTAAAAAACAAACTGAAAAGCAAGCTCATATATACAGAGAACAGATTGGTGGTTACTGGGTGGCTGAACTGAAGGGTGGTTGAAAAGGATGAAGGGGGTGAAAGGAATAAAAAGTATAAACTTTCAGTCATAAAATAAGTTATGGGATGTAATGTAGAGCATGATGACTATAGTTAACAATACTGGATTACATATTTGAGTGCCAAAGAACTGATGTTTTTGAACTGTGGTGTTGGAGAGGACTCGAGAGTCTCTTGGACTGCAAGGAGATCAAACCAGTCCATCCTAAAGGAAATCAACCCTGAGTATTCATTGGAAGGACTGATGCTGAAGCTCCAATACTTAGGCCACCTGATGCAAAAAGCAAACTCATTGGAAAAGACCCTGATGCTGGGAAAGACTGAAGGCAGGAGGAGAAGGGGATGACAGAGGACCAGATGGCATCACTGACTCAATGGACATGAGTTTGAGCAAGCTCTGGAAGATGGTGAAGGACAGGAAAGCCTGGCATGCTGCAGTCCATGGGGTCACAAAGAGTCAGACCTGAATGAGCAACTGAACAAAAACAGCATAGGTGAAAGCTGCTTAGAGATTAGATCCTAAAAGTTTTCATCACAAGGGAAAAAATCTTTTGTAACTAGATGTTAACTAGACTTATTTTGGTGACCATTTTGCAATATATACAAATATCAAATCATTATATTATACACCAGAAACTAATGAAGTGCCATTGGTCAATTATTCCTCAATAAATAAATGAATATTTAAAGTAATATTGATGGGGTGGTAGGGAGATTTGGAGTCTACTTATCCAAAGGAAGCAGCCATGGTCAAAAAAAGTCTTTTTGGAGGAAGTAAGGAGTTGAACTATCCTAAAAATCATAGATCCAGGTGCAGGTGAGTCCAGGAAGACACTCGTGTGGATGGGGTGTGTGAACTGTTTAGAGTGTGGTCCAGCTTTTCCCAAATGGAGGCTGCCTGCTGGGGGTCACTGGATGCATACTAGGTAGGGCGATGGGGCCAGATGATGGAAAAGGCACCCAATACCAAAGTGAGGGGGCTCAAGTTACCCACACAGTACTTGGACATCTTAAAATGTTTGGAATGGAACTTGCATCCAACAGATGGCACTTAGATGACCCTGGGAACTTGGGGTGGCAGACACCTGCAGCCCAGGAACCAGACAAGTGATGGGGGGAGTTGCAGCAAGGAGGGATAGGAAAGGAAAAATTTCCAGAGAAGACCCTGAGGACCTGGAGAGCAAGTGTGCAGTGGGAGAGTTGAAAGGGCAAACACAAAGCTGAGGTTTCCAGGCTGGTGGCATGGAGCACCCTAAATAGGCATGAGTTTTTAATGAGAGATGCTGAAGTTTCCATGGACTGTAAGGGGGCTAGAAGTAGAAGGCAAAGGAGAATAAGGACCAGATCATGTGCCAGAAGAAGAAAATGAAATGCTCTTACTTGGGGCTGAGGAAGCAGGGGGCACCAACCAAAGGGGAAGGAGAAGGATCCCTGAGAGCTGTCAGGAAGAACCAGGGAAGCTTTTGATGGATCTGGGTCAGGAAGATCCCCTGGAGAAGGGAATGGCAACCTACTCCAGTATTCTTGCCTGGAAAATCCAATGGACAGAGGAGCCTGGCGGGCTACAGTCCTTGGGGTTGCAGAGAGTCGGACACGACTGAGCAACTAACACACACACACGAAAGATAAGTAGTTCATGAAAGAGAATGTCATTAACCCACTTCTCCCATAGAGCCCTGTGTAAGGAGCTGTACAAAGTAGACGGCACATATTAGGTAATAGTCTAAAAAGATTTAATCAGCAACTGACCCTGACTTCAGGCAGGTTTTTCCTGATAACAAAAATAAGGGGAGCTATTGGGGGGCAAAAAGAGATGCAGAGTGGAACTCAGTTTATTAGAGAAATTGCTTTTGAGGCTGCTACTGTCAAGCTGTAGTTCAAGCCACTTCAGCTGAAAATGAATTCCCACCCACCGCAGGCTAAGCTTCTGAAATTCTGAAAGGCATCCTCCCTTTATTTTTATTGCTCCCTTGGATGTTGTTATTGAGCCTGTAGAAAGAGACTTTTGGGCCCACTGCAGCAACTTACCAAAGGAGAATATTCAGGAGGAAGAACAGAGAAAAATCGCCTCTTTTCTCCACCAGATTTTGTGTGCATGGGAACCGTGATGCAGAAGAGAAGTGCTGTGGGGTGTCAATGACATACAAGGAAGGAAGCAAAACACAGGAACGGCCATAGAAGGGAAGCAGCATCACAGATTTTCCTGGGGGTCACACTGGGAGGATGCAGTGAATGTGGGTGACAGAGTGGAAGAGCATTCACAGAAGATAGGAAGCAGGAAGAGAAAGACAAAGCAGAGTGGTGTGTTTGGCTGAAGTAGAGAAGCTATGCTGGGAAGAAGGATGGGGTGGGAAGGGCCTGGCGAGAGGCCTCTTGGTTTGAGCCTTTAGAAGGGGCTGCCTTGGTTTAGGCTGGCCTGAGAGTAGAGCCTAAGACAGGACTGGGGATCCCTGGAAGCAGAAATGAGGTAGCAGGAAGAGTGAAACAGAGGAGAAGGAGGAAGCCACTGTTAGGGCGTGCTGATGAGACTGGTGCTGCTTGCAGTGGGCCCCTTGAGAACTGTGCTCAATGGCCCCTAGAATGAACTATCTGAAGAGCAGGAGGGGTGAAGTTGTTTTTTTAAGTGTCAAGCCAGGACTGCCCCTGAGGACTTTACTTGCCAGTTACCCCAGCTCCCATCCTGAGAGGGCTCCCTGGGCCACAAAGCTCACTTGAAGTGAGAAGTCATCAGCACAAAGTGACACTGAGTTTGGGTGGAAATGCCCCAGCAGCTTCAGCCTGTCCAGCACCTGGCTCGCACAGCACTCTTCCAGCACTGACCTTCGACTGCACAGCAGCCGTTTCTTCTCCCAGAGCTATCTCCCGACTCCATCCATCCTGCCCATCTCACAGTGGAGTGACTCCAGCAAGAAACCTCCTGCCCTTGGACAGTTTTTCCCAGACCCCCAGAGATCAGACTTCCAGCAAGTCCCTCTGGGGCTGGCACCACAGCAGCTCTCGGACACCCTTTCCCACAAAGCCTGGCTCTGAGCCAGGGCAGAGGAGCGAGAGGGTCCCCAGTCTCATTTTTAGATTATTTGTGCTTCCCACATAAAGTTAAGAACCTGTCCTTATTCAGTTCTCAAAGTGTTCACGCATACACATGCTAGAAGAATGGACTTCATACACCAGACCCATTCAATTTCTGTTTGAAGTTCTTGAGTCCTTGGGCAGGTCTTTCTGTCTACAGAAAACACTAACCCCTGGGCAAGATGTGGAAAGCCCCACGTGCTCTGACCCAGAAAACTCAGCATGGGGGCCACGCCCTGCCCACTCAACCCCTACACTCTGACTTTGGTGTTAAGTCTCCTTCATTGAGAATATCCTTCCCTCTTGCTCGAATCCTTAAAGGTTTAACTCAAGTCTCTCCTCCTCTGTTCTTCCTTTTTGCCCTGAGGAGTGTTTTATCACTCTTGCATCTCCTGCATTGGCAGGTGGATTCTTCACCACTGCGCGCCCTGGAAAGCCCCTATCACAGCACCCATTTGTTTGTAGTTCAACCCACCCACACAGGGAGCTCCTTAACTGCAGGGAGCAGGTGAGATCTTGAGGATCTAGCCACTAGCACAGAGAGCTGTTCAGTAAATGTGGAATGAACGAATGAACACGTGCTGGTGAGTGCACACATGCATGGCTACCAAGAAATGCCACTGAAGGACTTCCCTCGTGGTCCAGAGGCCAAGATTCTGCACTCCCAATCCAGAGGGCCTGGGCTCAATTCCTGCTCAGGGAACTAGATCTCACTTGCTGCAGCTATTAGTGAGAGTTCATGTGCCACAACTAAAAGATCCTGCATACTGCAACTAAGACCCAGAGCAGACAAATAAATAAATACATTTTTTTAAAAAAAGAAATGCTACTGAGGACAAGTTCTGAGCCCATGTCTTGTGAACAGACAAGGGAATGACCCAGCCCATCTGAATGAATTCTAATAAAAACTAGCTTTTGGCCTTGGACTAGTAACCTAATCTCCCTATGGCCTGGATCCCAAAGTTCATAAAGGGAGGTGATATTCATGTACCCCACAGGGAAAAGATGCAGCCCAATCACTATTTTAAAGGTCCTAAGTAGACTCTGGAAAAACAAATGTGTTTGTGTGTAGTATGGAGTAAGGTAATAAGGGTGCCATTAACATATTCTTACTCAGTAGGAGACGGGGAAATAAAGAAATCATTCCTTTATTATTTATTTATTCACTTTAAAGGTAGGCTGTCCCTATCATACAGGAGTGAAGTTTCTTAATAGAAAAAAAAAAAAAATCAAGCAAGGCTTGAGTTTGATTCCATGCTGCCCTTCCCCATTTGCTCTAAGAGGATCACAGATTTTCCCCCAGAGGTGTTCCAACATGCAGAATAAATTTTTTTAAAGTGAGGGGAATTTCCTGGCAGTTCAGTAGTTAGGACTCCACACTCTCACTACCAAGGGCCCGGATAGTTCAATGCCTGGTCAAGGAACTAAAATCCCACAAACTGCACAGCGTGTTCAAAATAAAAACCAAAAAATCAAGAGACCATAAGTAGCAACTACAGAGGGATTCAGCATAACCAAAGTGTTTTATATACTCTTTGTGGGTCAGCTGGACCCAAGCAAGGCAGGGCTTTCTAGAAGTCCTATCTGGAAGAAGAAGAAGAAGAAGAGTAGGAATGTCAATGTACACACTGCTGTATTTAAAACAGATAACCAACAAGGACCTACTGTACAGCACGGGGAGTTCTGCTCAGTACTGTAATAACTTAAATGGGAAAAGGATTTGAAAAAGAATAGATACATGTATACTTGTATAACTGAATCACTCTGCTGTACACCTGAAACTATCACAACGTTGCAAATCAACTATACTCCAACATAAAGTAGAAATTTTTTAAAAAAGCAGGAATGGCAAAGCTCAGTCCATCTACAGAGGGAAGACTAATCAAGAAACAGGACAAGGTTACAGTCCCTATATCCTCCCCCAAGCTACGAACTGATACTAATTCAATGTGGATGCATTTATTAGATATTACTTTCAGGGTAAGAAGAAGCTGGGCATGCTATAGTCCATGGGACCACAAAAAGTCGGACACAACTTAGTGACTGGACAACAACCCTGGAAGTGTGTCTGGCTATGTTAAAACAACTTCAGGATATGATTTCCCCTTTTCCATTGTGTTTTGGCCAAAATCAGGGTAGCTCAAACTTCAAGGTTTTAAAAAAAAACTCTTTTAAAAAGTGGTTTTTAAATTTCTTTTTTCACTCTGTGGGCCACATTTTCTCTGTAGCAAATTAACCATTTGGGGGAGGGGGCGATTTATTTGGTCATAGATGACCTAAGCCATATTGAAGACCACATTCTCAAACCAATTCGGCAACAGACAAGACCTAAAACACCAGATCAAACATTTTTAAATGCCGCATTTTTGCTCATTTACGATGGCCAGTGCCTTGTAACAAGGAATTTCTTCTTCCAGAACACATTTTTCTTAGATGTGTTTAGCTAAAGTAACCATTTGGTGGCTAGGCTTTGAAATAATGAAAAGTAGAGTTTATTTTATCTTGAAGAAGTAGATATGATTTATTTTTCTAAAACTTAAAGTGAAAGGAGTTACCTTAGGGCTCATGAGTTGGCCACCTCAAGGAGCAGGTTGAGGGCCACAGACTTGTAGCCACAGATCTATGATCAAGGTGACTATGATTATACCAGAAAGCCGGAATTCTTGAACAATTTAACATTTAAATGTCAGAACAACCTGATAGATGTTCTTATCCCCATTTTACCAATGAAGGAGTTCAGAAAAGCCACAAAACTTGCCTAAGATCAAATTCTTCATTATATGCTCCTGAATCTGTCAGGACTTGAGCTCTGCTGGAGAATCACAGATTGCAGACTAGAAGGCCCCTAGGGGATGATTCATCCCAGCCTCCACTCATTTCAGACCAGAGTTGGCTTCCTCCTCTCCAGCTCCCTGTGGGAAGCCTGGGTAGGGGGCAGACCTCAGCATCCAGGGTGGCTACAGAGAGTTCTGAGATGGGTGGTTTTCCCTGAGTCTCTCTCTCTATGCTTCAGTTTCACACATGGCTCTCATAGGTATCAGCCTCCTCTGAGTCCCACCTTGGGCCAGTGGACCCAGCACTGATCTGTGCTCCAACTCCTGCCATCGAATTCAAGGGCTTGGAGACTGATGACGTCCCTAGGTTTTTCCCTTGCCGTGAGAATTCCAGAGTTTGCACCAACATGATGAGGATCACTTTCTAAAGTATGGATATGGGCTTGGAAACAGGGCAAGAGGGCAGTAAGGTGTATGTCCCTCAGCCTTAGGAAGCTGCCCACAGGAGGGGCCAGGCAGGAGCTGAGCTGGGGCATGAGAGGCCGACATAGCCCAGGTTGAGAGCCCTACATGGGTGGGGGCCACAGGACTCTGGCTCAGGGCCAAAGTTTCTTTATTTTTCCTGAGGCCTCCAGTCAGTTTTGACCTTCAGGACCCAATTAGTAGCTTTGAATCAAACATCAGAAAGGTACTGGATGTTGGGATAGAAGAGAAGACACTTAAGAATGCCTTTCAGACTATCACTGGCAACACAGGAAAATTTACAAGTAGCTGGTGGAAATAGGATGGAGACCCCCTGAATCGTCTGTAGGGAGCAGGCATGACAAAGGGAAATACAGGCATCATTATTACCAATACAAAATGCAGACATCACTGATGTATTTCAGTGTGCTATCTTAATGTCAACTGAACAGCTATATTTAGGGAGAGTCATGGCACCCCACTCCAGTACTCTTGCCTGGAAAATCCCATGGATGGAGGAGCCTGGTGGGCTGTAGTCCACGGGGTCACTACTAGTCAGATACGACTGAGCAACTTCACTTTCACTTCTCACTTTCATGCATTGGAGAAGGAAATGGCAACCCACTCCAGTGTTCTTGCCTGGAGAATTCCTGAGCAACTTCACTTTCACTTCTCACTTTCATGCATTGGAGAAGGAAATGGCAACCCACTCCAGTGTTCTTGCCTGGAGAATCCCAGGGATGGGGGAGCCTGGTGGGCTGCCTTCTATGGGGTCGCATAGAGTCGGACATGACTGAAGCGACTTAGCAGCAGCAGCAGCAGCAAAGATGTACCCTTATGCTGGTCCTTTTAATACATGGCTACATTTTTACTTTCATGGGCCTTGGGCACATATATATATATATATATATATATAATATATTGTTTATATATAATTTTATATATATGCTGTGCTCAGTCGCTCAGTCATGTCCAACTCTTTGTGACCCTAAGGACAGGAGCCTGCCAGGCTCCTCTGNGCATCCAGGGTGGCTACAGAGAGTTCTGAGATGGGTGGTTTTCCCTGAGTCTCTCTCTCTATGCTTCAGTTTCACACATGGCTCTCATAGGTATCAGCCTCCTCTGAGTCCCACCTTGGGCCAGTGGACCCAGCACTGATCTGTGCTCCAACTCCTGCCATCGAATTCAAGGGCTTGGAGACTGATGACGTCCCTAGGTTTTTCCCTTGCCGTGAGAATTCCAGAGTTTGCACCAACATGATGAGGATCACTTTCTAAAGTATGGATATGGGCTTGGAAACAGGGCAAGAGGGCAGTAAGGTGTATGTCCCTCAGCCTTAGGAAGCTGCCCACAGGAGGGGCCAGGCAGGAGCTGAGCTGGGGCATGAGAGGCCGACATAGCCCAGGTTGAGAGCCCTACATGGGTGGGGGCCACAGGACTCTGGCTCAGGGCCAAAGTTTCTTTATTTTTCCTGAGGCCTCCAGTCGGTTCTGACCTTCAGGACCCAATTAGTAGCTTTGAATCAAACATCAGAAAGGTACTGGATGTTGGGATAGAAGAGAAGACACTTAAGAATGCCTTTCAGACTATCACTGGCAACACAGGAAAATTTACAAGTAGCTGGTGGAAATAGGATGGAGACCCCCTGAATCGTCTGTAGGGAGCAGGCATGACAAAGGGAAATACAGGCATCATTATTACCAATACAAAATGCAGACATCACTGATGTATTTCAGTGTGCTATCTTAATGTCAACTGAACAGCTATATTTAGGGAGAGTCATGGCACCCCACTCCAGTACTCTTGCCTGGAAAATCCCATGGATGGAGGAGCCTGGTGGGCTGTAGTCCACGGGGTCACTACTAGTCAGATACGACTGAGCAACTTCACTTTCACTTCTCACTTTCATGCATTGGAGAAGGAAATGGCAACCCACTCCAGTGTTCTTGCCTGGAGAATTCCTGAGCAACTTGACTTTCACTTCTCACTTTCATGCATTGGAGAAGGAAATGGCAACCCACTCCAGTGTTCTTGCCTGGAGAATCCCAGGGATGGGGGAGCCTGGTGGGCTGCCTTCTATGGGGTCGCATAGAGTCGGACATGACTGAAGCGACTTAGCAGCAGCAGCAGCAGCAAAGATGTACCTTTATGCTGGTCCTTTTAATACATGGCTACATTTTTACTTTCATGGGCCTTGGGCATGAAACAATATATTATATATTGTTTATATATAATTTTATATATATGCTGTGCTCAGTCGCTCAGTCATGTCCAACTCTTTGTGACCCTAAGGACAGGAGCCTGCCAGGCTCCTCTGTCCATGGAATATTCCTGGCAACAATACTGGAGTGGGTTGCCATTTCTTTCTCCAAGGCATCTTCCCAACCCAGGAATCGAACCCTTGTCTCCTGTATTGGCAGGCAGATTCTTTACCACTGCACCACCTAGAAAGCCGTGTTTTTATATATAAATAGTATGCATAAAATTTTATTTTGTGAAGACATTGGTGTCAAGAAAATTATTTTGATATTATATAGTAACACATTTTCTTCCACCTTAAAGTTTATTTTTTATTTTCCTGACTTTAAAAGAAATTAAACATTTTTGTGGAGCCCTGAAAGTATCATGTGTTCAGACACTGTGGTGGCCCTGTTTGTATCCTGAGAGTTTCTGCCCTACCCTGAATACCTGGGAAAAACTTTAAAGAACTTTGCATGGAGCTATACTCCAGACCAATTTAATTGAAGTCTCTAGGGGCGGGTCAAGACTCTCTATTTGTGGCATTAAAAAAAAAAAAAATCTCCCAGGTGATGCCAATGTGCAGACAGGATTGTAATCCTTGTTCTAATAATATTTTCCTCACAGGACCTTAAGTTTCTCAATAGCAAATTCTCCATTGCTTTTTTGGGGGGGAGGGTTAATTTTATTTTATTTTTACTTTATTCTACTTTACAATACTGTATTGGTTTTGCCATACATTGACATGAATCCGCCACGGGTGTACACGGAGCTCCCAATCCTGAAACCCCTTCCCACCTCCCACCCCATATCATCTCTCTGGATCATCCCCGTGCACCAGCCCCAAGCATCCTGTATCCTGCATCGAACATAGACTGGTGCTTTGTTTCTTACATGATAATATACATGTTTCAATGCCATTCTCCCAAATCATCCCACCCTCTCCCTCTCCCTCAGAGGCCAAAAGTCCGTTCTATACATCTGTGTCTCTTTTGTTGTCTCACATACAGGGTCATCATTACTATCTTTCTAAATTCCATATATATGCATCAGTATACTGTATACCCTTGAGGCTGAAGATGGGCCACTGTTTACACATCAATTTTCCAAGCAGAGAACTGAATTATATTTTATTTCTATCAGTGGGACAATGTATTTGAAATATTAGCCCCACATACCTACTCCCTCTTCTATTCTTTGTAGCTCTCCCTCTCCAATACTTTGGCCTCCTGATGTGAAGAGCCAACCCATTGGAAAAGACCAGATTCTGGGAAAGATCGAGGGCAGGAGGAGAAGGGGGTGACAGAGGATGAGATGGTTGAATGGCATCACCAGCTCAATGGACACGAGTTTGAGCAAACTCTGGGGGATAGTGAAGGACAAGGAAGTCTGGCATGCTGCAGTCCATGGGGTTGTAAAGAGTTGGACACGACTTAGCGACTGAACAACAACTCCTTTTTAAGCTCCTGTTTGCCTGCTGTCTTCAGGATAGTATGTGACAGGCTGGAAGGCAGAAAAGGAAAGAATCTCAGAATGGGGGAGTTGAAAGGCCTTTGGACTGGGAGTCTCTGGGCCTATACCAAAAGGTGCAGAAATATGGAGCTTATGTATGGGGTTTGTTCTGGGACACTAGAAAACATATTCTAGATTAGCTTGTGGGGCGGGGGAGGGCAGAGAGGAGGGGAGACTTATTAGGAGCAGGGTGCAGAAACCATTCAAAGAGAAATAAGAAAAAAAAATGGATGTAAGTATCACTACTGGGGACTTGAGGGCACACCACGGAGCCAGGCAGCCTCCACACCAGCCTGCCTCCCGGACATGCCCGGCTGCCCTACCCTCTGGGTGGGGGTGAACCTGCCCTTCCTCCACAGTCAGCCCTTTGCCTGGTGACCGCCCAGGATGGGGATACCCATTCTTGCCAGAGACTTTGTGCATTCCCCTTCTCTTTATCCTGAGTGCTCCACTCCCACTGTAAAATAATCTAGGGACTTCCCTAATGGTCCAGTGGCTAAAACTCTGAACGCCCAATGGAGGGGGCCTGGGTTCGATTCCTGATCAGGGAACTAGATCCCGCATGCCACAACTAAGACCTGATGCAGCCAAATAAATAAATAAAAATAGTTTAGAACATTGTTAAGCCCCAAGAAGAAGGATGGAATTTAGGACATCACTCTCTAACAAGATGTCCTGGATATTTTCCTGGAATTATGAAATTCTTAGAAAATATAGAAGTGAAAGATGACTCTCACAAATCATTTCATCGCCTTCATACTCAAACTTAANCAGAGGATGAGATGGCTAGATGGCATCACCGACTCGATGGACGTGAGTTTGAGTGAACTCTGGGAGTTGGTGATGGACAGGGAGGCCTGGCGTGCTGCAGTTCATGGGGTCACAAAGAGTCAGACACGACTGAGCGACTGAACTGAACTGAACCTCCTATTCAGGAAAACACACATCATCCCAGTTATTTGTTTCTAATTTACACATTGTAAAATTCACTCTTTGAGGTTTGCAGTTCTATGGGTTTTCACAAACGTATAGCCTCATATGTCTACCATCACAGCCATGAAACAGTGTCATCACCCTCCAAAATTCCTGTCCTTTCATGATCAACCCCTATTTCTGACAAATACTGATGTGTTTTCCATCCCTATGATTTTGCTTTCCCATGATGTCATATAAGTGGATTCATGCAATATGTCGTTTTGGGGAATCTGGCTTCTTTCACTTAGCAAAATACTCTCATTTGACTCTAGGGGTCATGATCCACTGTTATCCGTATTTATTTTGTTGCTCAGATTCCCCAGTTCTGGCTGTTGAGAGTCCTTTCAAGTTGGCTCCTGTGATCTCTGGATATGTCATCATGTTCCCAGCACTTCTCTATCTTCTGGCACCACAAGCTAGTCCTGGCTTATCTATCCTTTCCCTTTCTCAATCCTGAAATCCCAGCCTGTTTCTCTAAGAAGCCTGGAGAATCCACGCCAAGGGTCAAGACAACCTGTTCTCAGAGAAGAAGGCCTGGGGAGAATCTTAACTCACCCACTGCAGTGCCCAAGAGAGGGCGGAGGAGAGGGCTGTCCTCGTCAGAAGGCACTGATGTGGCCGAATCGAGCGGCTCAGTGCAGACGTGGGTTCACTGAGCAATGCAGGCTGGTGGAGGGCTCACCCCAGTGCTGTCATCATTACGCACCTATGGCTCCTCTGATTCCTGGCATCATTTCCAAACAGCACTGTGCACAGAAGGCCGTCCAAGGATTTCAAACATGGTGCTAAGTCTCAGAGGCTCCCTTCATCACAGGATGCATCTTAGTGCCTTTACACCAACCGCCCTGCTGCTCCCAGCCACAGTTCATCACACCAGAGCAGCTGTTTTCACGGACCGAACCAATCAGCAACTTTCTCATCAAATTACTTGGGGTAAGGAACCCCTTGATGTCTACCTAAAACCTGGGTTTAAAACTCATGCCTATAATATCTGATTCTTTCAAAACCCGTCGCTAAAGCCATCTGTGTCAAGGGCAGGCTATGATAGTGCCCTGGGGTTGCTATGGGAACTGGTGTCTAGGGATTTCAAGTGACACCTAGTTAGCATCTGGCTCTTAGTGGCTCTTTGGAAGAAGGGATGTTTCTCTTTTCTTTGAGAATGGAACGTTTCTCTCTTCAGACTGTAAACAGCTAGCCGTGGGGGATTTTACTGAGGGGAGACAGGCCATTGTGTGATAGGATTCCTGCTCACTGAAGGAGTGAGGGGCACCAGCAGGAACTGGCTCCCACGTGCTCGCTGAGCACACACCAGCCAAGTCTGCCCTACCCTGGCTGAGCTTGCATCTCTGCCTGAGGCAGGGAAGCCACGTGGAGCCTGCCGTGAACGACTGTCACGGGGGTGGGGGTGAGGGGGCTGTGGGTAGCAGTAACCACCTCAGTGCGGCGATGCCTACTAGGGTCCCTTTCCTGCCCAGGCGCCAGCACCAAAGACCAGCCTCTTGACCCTTCCCCCTTACACCCTGGACTGCAGTCCCACCGCCTGTCTTCCTAGCACCCTTTCACCCATCACTAGTCACTTCAGATGAGTCGCGTTTGTTGGCTGACCGATGTCAGCATGTTCCCACGATCCAGGTGTGACCCAGCAGCCCTTGCTCCCAGGAGACTGCGCTCGAGGGCCTCACGGGTCCAAGTGAGACCTGTAACCATCAGGTCTCCTGCCCCCGACACATCAGGGATCAGGGCAGGACACAGACGTCTTGGGGCCACTCTTCTGCCTGCCACACTCCCCAGGAGTTCTGTGAAAACCCGCTTGTGGTGGGAGACGGGCAGGGGCTCTGAAAGCTCAGGAACTGAACTAGGTGTCAGCAGAGGAAAACTGCCCCCGCAGTTCTCCGAGGATGGAGCTTTTAGTAGGATCAACGCAGAGAGGGAGGCTTGAGACATGGAGGATTTGTGTGCACCTCTCTCACCTGATCATGCATAGGCTGCATTTCCCAGAAACTGGAAATGTTATGCAGGGTCAGGGAGGGTAAGTTCTCTCCCAGGGCCCGAGGCACGGTGTCTGGAACAAGCCAGAAGTTTAAAGGCTAACCTGTTATGAAGTCAGCCAAGAGCAGAGAAGGGCAAAGCCTCCTGGCCCTGCCCGCACCTCACACAGGCTTATGTACTTCTGAGCTGTAGCAGAGAGGCTCTGCAGATCAGCTGGCAGGTGGGCCTCAGAGAAGCGTCAACTTGGAATGACAGTCTTGGAATGGAAATAGTCTCCCAGCCAGTCTCCCTGTCTTCTGCAGTCACTCCACCTTTCTGCTGTCCTAGGGCTCAGCAGCTCAGTTGCACCCAACTCTTTTGCGATCCCACAGACTGCAGTCCTTCAGGCTTCTCTGCCCATGGAATTTTCCAGGCAAGAGCACTAGGGTGGGTTGCCATTTCCTCCTCTAGGGGATCTTCCTGACCCAGGGATCGAACCCGCGTCTCTTGTGTCTCCTGCATTGGCAGGCGTGTTCTTTACCACTAGTGCCAGCTAGGAAGCCCCCTGCTGCCCCAGAGATATTTCCAAAAGCAAACCTGGGCACAGGAGTTCAGCTCAAGCCCTGCAGTGGCTTCATGTATCCTTCACAACCCATGTCTGCCCTTCCCTACAAGCAGCTCTCTTTCCTGAAAACATGACCTTCTTTACAGCTTCAAGATCTCTGGGATACACCCCTCCTTCCTTCTCTTTCTGTAAAACTCTAACTTTAGACCAAATATCACTCCCGCCAGGAATTCCCATAGGCACTCAGCGGCATCTCCCTTCCCTGTTCTGGGCTGAGCACCTGGGCTACAGAGCGCGGCCATTTCCCTGCATCCCCCAGGACCTACTGAGCGAGGAGCTGGCACGGTGGGTGCTCTGGAAATGTTTGTCACTTGAAGAAGGGTTACAGAAGGCTGGCGTGTTCTGCTTTCCCAGTTCCCTAGGAATTAGGAATTTGGAAGTAGAATCTGAATGTTTCATTAATGTATGAAGTTGGACTAAGTCCACAGCTAAAAGAAAAATCGTGTTGGCAGTTCTGATAGATTTCTGGCATTCATGGGCACAGTTAATGACCCCCCTGTAGCAATCCCCCTGCCTACTGACTTCACGACTCCTCCCGTTAAGAGGCGGAGTGTGCTCTCACCCCGCTGGAATTGGAGCTGATCTTGTGACTTGCTTTGGCCAACAGAATGGAGCAGAAGTGTGATGTGTCATTTCAGGTCCAGGACTCTGGTGATCCAGATTGCTTCTGCTCTTCTCTGAGGATTCCTTGCCTCAGCCATGGGAGCAAGACTGCTACAGGAAAAGAGAATAAGCCCAGGCTAGTCTCAGAGGAGAGCCGATTCATCCCATCAGCCACCAGCTGCCCCTAGAGTAAGCCCAGCTGAGTTCAGACAAGACTGGCCTAAGTCATCAGAATCCCCCATCTAACCTAGACACATGAGTAATAAGAAATGGTTGTTGTTTGAAGCTGCTAAAACTGGGAGATTTACATAGCATTACTATTGCAATAGATGACTGATATGGACAGTTGGCTCAGATGGCTGAGAAACAGATGAGAGATGAGTTCCTAGATGCTATGGGAGTAGAAAGGAGGAATTCAAGAGTCTATCCTCCTTATTAAAGTTTCATGTGAGGGAAAACAAGGTCCTTTCCTCCTTTGGTTTACACGCACTAAAACTGCTTTTCATTTGTTTCTTACTGGAGTTCACTTGGGGACTAGAAGCAGGAATGGACTCCAGCATAATATTTTCCTGAGTGGAAATAATTAATCCAATGCTTCCCGAAATAAGGAAGCCATCCGAGACCTATTTTTTGAACCTGCTTGATGGATCTGGTATTTGTATTCTGGATGCTAGTTTCAGGAAGAAGTTGCGGGCCTGGTGGAAAAGATCACTTGAGGAAGGCTGTATTTGGAACATCGTAACAAAAACAAAGATAAGAGCCAATCTGACCCTGCAGTTTTGACAGAAGCGGAAGTGAGAAACCAGGTCAGGAACTGCAGACTGGAATCCGACGGAGGAGGAGCGTGGAGCCTCGAGGATCAGCTGGAGGCACCCTGAAGGCCTGGAGGCAGGGCTGTCATTCAGCACATTCCCAGCACATTTCTGTCTGCCTCTGATGGATCTGGCCTTAGTCCTGGCACTTCCTCGTAATCAGGCTTCATCCCTGGGCCTGATTCAGGCTAATATGGGAATTGCCCCAAAGCACACTTCAGAATTATCCTTAACAAAGATGAGGAAGGTGGCTTTCCTGGTGGTCCAGTAGTTAAGAATTCACCTTGCAATGCTGGGGACATTGGTTTGATCCCTGGTCTGGGAGGATTCCATGTGCTGCAGGGCAACTAAACCCATGCGCTACAACTACTGACCCCACACGCCCTAGAGCCTGTTCTCTGCAACTAGAGAAAGCCCCTTGCGCCGCAACAGAGACCCAGCACAGCCACAAATAAATAAATAATTTAAAACAGTATGAGGAACGAGGTCAGAGGGATTGCTCCGCCCCTGAAACGTATCCACCACTCTAAGCCCAGCTCAAATCTCTCTGCTACCCTGGCTTCCTAACTGGAAGGACTCTCTCCCTCCTCTGAATCTCACTGATAGTCCCCGAGGGCTACCAGGCACACATCTCTGCTAGCCTGACATGCAACACATGTGTTCTCCAGCTTCCCAAAGCTTGAAAATTGTCTTTGTTACTTCAGGCGCAAATGCTCAGCATTTAAACTGGCTGCATAAACTTTCTTCTTTATTTGAAGTCACTTTTCTTCAATAAGGAAAAACTTAATTTTCCTTCAGTTGATAAGGAGATTTCACTGAAGTTTCACAAATAACTCTCAGATGGAACTAAATAATTGTAACTTCTTTTTGTTAAATAATTGAATAGCTTTTCCTTACAAACTCGCATTCAACGTATGGTAAAGAGGTAACATAAATTCATTATTTTAGGGATAAATGTCTAGTCTTTTGGATTTCTTGTCTTTTTAAAATTGAGGTATAGTTGCTCTACGGGGGCTTCCCAGTAGTGCCAGTGCCAAAGAGGCTGCCTCCCAGTGCAGGAGATGTAAGAGACACAGCCTTGACCCCTGGGTCAGGAAGATCCCCTGGAGGAGGAAATGGCAACCCACTCCAGTATTCTTACCTGGGAAATCCCATGGAGGGCTACAGTCCAGACGCAACTGAAGCAACTTAGCACGCACAGACTCACATACACATGAGGTCACCGTGGTACGAGCCACAGTGAATGTCAAACTTGCAGTCGAGCACTAGGGTCGTACCTAACAGTCAGTGGTGTCTTTCAGCTAGATAAGTGTCTAGTCTTTCAGATTTCTTCTCTTTTTCTTATTGAGGTATAATTGATTTATAATAGTATATACATTTCATGTGTACAATACAGTGATTCACAATTTTGGGGGGGACCACACCTTAAGGCATGCAGGATCCCAGTTCCTTGACCAGGGATTGAACCCCCTGCAGTGGGAGCACCGAGCCTCAACCATTGGACCGCCAAGAAATTCCCTAGCGAGTCACAATTTTCAAAGATTATATACAACTTTAAAGATTGATGGAGAGCTTAGAAACCCAACACCACATGTAGCGTTGCTTCTGTGGGAAATATGTTCTTTCTCCTGAAACAGCCAGCCTGCCACTGATCTTCCACTGAGCCTCCAACCATTTCTAAAGTGCATCTTTGAGCAAAGAAGAAGCATGTCTGCCTGTAGGGCTTTTTAATTTTCATAAAGAAGTGAACTCAGAGATGGTTTGCATGATTTTTCTGTCGCTCTAGTTCAATTCACTCCTTAGACCAGAATTTTCCCCAACCTTTGACCCAAAAGCACTTCTGCCTTCCCTAAACTGCAGTAGCTTCCTGGTCAAGAAGTTTCCTCCCTTTTCTCCTCACGCGTCTGAACTCTTCGCTTTCGAAAGTGCTCTGATTATGGGAGGGCCACACTGTAAACCCATTCATTGTTCCGTAACAGTGGTAGCCTCACGTGGTCACGTGTGCTCATCCTACCCTGGTTCATGGGAGTCCTCAGGTCCAGATGAGCATGGCCCCTGAGAGAGTCCCCTCCAGGGAAAGGGCCCGTGGGGGCAGGGAGGGAGGGAGGGTGCAGTCAGAGACCAGACAAGGCAAGCCTGACAGT
>SJYW01046417.1:2548770-2559352 GCA_006410735.1 Raphicerus campestris | reverse complement strand
TAATGCTCAAAATTCTCCAAGCCAGGCTTCAGCAATACATGAACCGTGAACTCCCTGATGTTCAAGCTGGTTTTAGAAAAGGCAGAGGAACCAGAGATCAAATTGCCAACATCTGCTGGATCATGGAAAAAGCAAGAGAGTTCCAGAAAAACATTTATTTCTGCTTTATTGACTATGCCAAAGCCTTTGACTGTGTGGATCACAATCAACTGTGGAAAATTCTGAAAGAGATGGGAATACCAGACCACCTGACCTGCCTTTTCAGAAACCTGTATGCAGGTCAGGAAGGAACAGTTAGAACTGGACATGGACCAACAGACTGGTTCCAAATAGGAAAAGGAGTACGTCAAGACTGTATATTGTCACCCTGCTTATTTGACTGCTATGTAGAAAAGAAATCATCATGAGAAATGCTGGGCTGGAAGAAGCACAAGCTGGAATCAAGATTGCCGGGAGAAATAATCAATAACCTCAGATATGCAGATGACACCACCCTTATGGCAGAAAGTGAAGAGGAACTAAAAAGCCTCTTGATGAAAGTGAAAGAGGAGAGTGAAAAAGTTGGCTTAAAGCTCAACATTCAGAAAACGAAGATCATGGCATCTGGTCCCATCACTTCATGGGAAATAGATGGGAAAACAGTGGAAACAGCGTCAGACTTTATTTTTGGGGGCTCCAAAATCACTACAGATGGTGACTGCAGCCATGAAATTAAAAGACACTTACTCCTTGGAAGGAAAATTATGACCAACCTAGATAGCATATTGAAAAGCAGAGATATTACTTTGCCAACAAAAGTCCGTCTAGTCAAGGCTATGGTTTTTCCAGTGGTCATGTATGGATGCGTGAGTTGGATTGTGAAGAAAGCTGAGTGCTGGAGAATTGATGCTTTTGAACTGTGGTGTTGGAGGAGACTCTTGAGAGTCCCTTGGACTGTAAGGAGATCCAAGCAGTCCATTCTAAAGGAGATCAGGCCTGGGTGTTCTTTGGAAGGAATGATGCTAAAGCTGAAACTACAGTACTTTGGCCACCTAATGTGAAGAGTTGACTCATTGGAAAAGACTCTAATGCTGGGAGGGATTGAGGGCAAGAGAATGAGATGGCTGGATGGCATCACTGACCTGATGGAGTGAGTCTGAGTTAACTCCGGGAGATGGTGATGGACAGGGAGGCCTGGCGTGCTGCGAATCATGGGCTCGCAAAGACCTGGACATGACTGAGTGACTGAACTGAACTGAACTGAAGTAGAATCTCCTTCTATTTCACCTGCTCTTTGAAGGTAACCCTGGGATTGTGTGTTCCTATGTGCACATCACCACTAAGGGGTCTGATTGCCCCATTATTTCTCTCCATCAGGAAAGACTCATCTCTTCACATTTAGCGCCTGGAGCTGGGCTTCCCTGGGGATCACATGGCTAAGACTTTGCCTGACAGTGCAGGGGATACAGGTTGGATCCCTGATCCAGAAGATCCCACATGGCTCGAAGCAACTAAGCGCATGCACCACAGCTACTGATGCGCGTGTGCCCTACAGCCTGTGCTCCACAACAAGTGAAACCACTGTAATGAGAAGCCCGTGCACCGCAACTAGAGTAGCCCCTGCCTGCTTGCCACAACTAGAGAAAGCCCATGCACAGCAACGAAGATGCAGTGCAGCTAAAGATAAATAAATAAATAAAAATTTAAAATGCCTGGAGCCTTGGTTTGACTTCCCATTTCTCCCAAGTGTCAGGGTCCTGACACTGCCTGTATTTGCAGTGTGTGCAACAGACACTCTTGAAGCTAGGGTGGAGGCAACCTGGAGACTTCCCTGGGCTCCTGCCCACCACACTCTACCTAGGAATGTCCAAAATCCAAGAACCAGGTTAGCAATAGAGATGACACTGTCGATCAACAGTGTGAGAAATTGTTGTTTATTACCCTCTTCACCCCGCTCCTCTCGCTCCAGTGCCAAAGCTTTCCAAGTCCCTGACCCTTTACAGAGGCTATGGGTAGGCTGTGCAAAGCTGCCTGCCTGGCCCTCAATCTGGTCAAACTGCGCCTCTGCCCTTGCATGACCTCTGACCCCTTCACATTCAACCCAGATCCAATACTTTTCCCTACCATCTTCTCAGGCTAAAGGGGAACTTCACTAAAGTTGCTCCCTGGACCTCTAGACAAAGAAGCATAACATTTTCAGAAACAGATCAGGGTATATTAAAGATCTAACATGGTCAAGATATTTTAAATGGCTGCAAGGTACAAAGCAGCTGTTTGCTAAATAGATGGGTTAGTAAAGGGACAGGAGCTGACTGAGTTCCTTATTCGCAGAGCAGCTCTGGACATCAGGGTAGCACGAGCTATGACGGGCCGTGGACACGGCCTCGGGACCCTGGGCGGCCTCTTCCGGTTCTGGTGTGCAGAGCCGTTGGGTACGCAGCTGTTGTACAATGGTGCCACCAGGTGGTCCTCTGTGGAATAACCGCTGTAGCGGCTGCTTTCCCGTCATGGAGTTCCTGACAGACGGAAATGTCGAATTGCTTGTTTCTCTGTGGTCTAATGTTGGCTAGTGTGTCACCACAAATGAAAGGAGCAGACACTGGCATTGCCCTCTTTGCTTTTGTCTCTCTGAAAAATGAAACCGCCCAGTTATCTTGACCGATACCTTATGGGAAGAACCCGGGACTAAAATTAGGAAATTCACGGACTTCTCTAGTGGTCTAGGGGTTAACAATCGGCCTGCCAATGCAGTGGACACGGGTTCAATCCCTGATTTAGGAAGATCTCCCATCCCTCGGGACTACTAAGCCCACGCGCCACGACTCCTGAGCCCGGGTGCTGCGGCTACTGAGGCCCGGGCACCTGGAGTCCTTGCTCCGCAACAAGAGCAGCCACCGCGATGAGAAACCCACGGGCTGCAGCAAGAGAGGGGCCCGTGCTCGCCACGGCTGGAGAAAGCCCCACACAGCACTGAAGTCCCAGCGGCCATAAGTAAATCAATTATACATTAAATAGTTGGGTTGGTTTTTTTTTTTCAAGTTAGGAGATTCACTCTCATATTCTACCCTGTCAACCTTCTTTTTAACTACAGGACTTGGGAAAGTTGCTTAGCACTCTTAGCAAACTTTTTCTTATTTGGAGCAGGAAAGTAATAGTTGGATTCTTGTGGGAGATGATGTGAGATAGTACACATACCACTGTGAGCATGGTGTGTGGCCCAAAAGAGGTGATCAGAATCAAGCACTCCTAAGCTATAGAGTCCTCAGCGGTGATGCATTCCTCCAGATCGCTTAGCCTCTGTCTTCACTGGCTGGAATGGAATGGTCTCTTGGTCAGGCCCTACCTGCCCACTGACTGTGGCTAAGGTTGTGACAGAACGTGTCTCAGCAGGTGGGTAACTGCTTGTGGCTCTGCGGCCACAGGTCAGAGCAGTGCCCACTGTCTGACACTGGCCCCACTGAGTAGTAAATGGTGGGGCCAGCATCTCTGCAAACTCTGATGTGAGGCCAGATGGCAGCTGAAGTAACTAATCCGTCTAAGCCTGGGTTTCCTCATCTGTAAAATGAGGTTAATGTAACAAAACAAATTGGTCTTTGGGATTTGGTTTTGTTTCAGGGGNCTCTGCAAACTCTGATGTGAGGCCAGATGGCAGCTGAAGTAACTAATCCGTCTAAGCCTGGGTTTCCTCATCTGTAAAATGAGGTTAATGTAACAAAACAAATTGGTCTTTGGGATTTGGTTTTGTTTCAGGGGTGTGGGCAGAAGATGGGAGTGTCGTTTGCTAAAGCTTTTGTTGTGAATTCTTAAAGGAGGAGTAAAGTGTCTTCTTTCCCTGCCCTGTCTCCATTCTGGGAAGAAGAGGCCATTTTTGTGTTTACGAAAGGCTGGGCTCTCTCATCTACTCACCCCAGCTCTGCAAGCTAGGAACTGTTGTATTTTAGGTCCATGGGGAGAAGNATCATAACAGAGTGAACACCTCAGAGCAAAGCCCATTCTTTGTCTTTGTACCAACAAACCCATACACAGTGGGTGCCAGTCTAGGCCCTTGAACCATACAGACAGTTTAGCTCCCTGCCAGGCAAGCAGACCTCACCAAAGTCTCCAGCACTACAAAGACAAATAAACCTCTATTTTATTGTTGGGAAGAAAAATATCTTGTCTATGTAGGAATGTTCTCTTAAGCCCATACCATGGAGTATAACATACCATTAAAAAGAAAAAGGTCTTTATTTGCTCGTGCAGAGGGAGTTTCAGGATGTATTCACTGCTCAGGGAGCCAAACAAGTGGCAGAGAACTGTATACGGTGTGATGCGCCTTTTGTAAAACAAACAGTGGCAGAAAAGCAGTGACAGCCTTTATGTGCCACTGTTTGAGTATGCTTGAATGTGGCTTCCTAAGTGGCGCTGGTGGTAAAGAACAGACGAAGAGACACGGGTTCAACCCCTAGGTCGGGAAGATCCCCTGGAGGAGGGCAGGGAAACCCACTCCAGTATTCTCGNGGACAACCAGGGATTATTATTTCTTAAGCGTTTGAAATCTCGGGACTTTTATCCATCCTGCTGTTAGAAAATCAAGAGACGGGAGGCTCAACCTTCAGAAGGGGAAGCCAAACAAAGGCCAAAAATAAGCTGGAGGGACAGAAATTCCAGGGCAAAGTCAGTGGGAAGGAGGGGGCTATTCAGCCAACACAGTGAATAATCCTACTTTCTCCTTCTTAGCTTCATGTCTTGGCCACGGGGCACATCAGATATATATATATTTTTCGGCTGCACCTCATGGCTTGTAGGATCTTAGTTGTCAGACCAGGGATTGAACTCCAGCCCTGGCAGTGAGACCGCTGAGTCCTAACCCCTGGACTACCAGGGAATATCTGATTTGGTAATTTCTGACATCAGATAATTTCTGACTCTGCAGTTTCCTTCTAGATTGCCCTCTCACAGGGTGTTAAGTCGAGCCTTGGCTCCTGCAGGCATGAGTTTCAGGGACCACTGTCTAAGGACAGGGCTCCCTCTCTGCATCATAACAGAGTGAACACCTCAGAGCAAAGCCCATTCTTTGTCTTTGTACCAACAAACCCATACACAGTGGGTGCCAGTCTAGGCTCTTGAACCATACAGACAGTTTAGCTCCCTGCCAGGCAAGCAGACCTCACCAAAGTCTCCAGCACTACAAAGACAAATAAACCTCTATTTTATTGTTGGGAAGAAAAATATCTTGTCTATGTAGGAATGTTCTCTTAAGCCCATACCATGGAGTATAACATACCATTAAAAAGAAAAAGGTCTTTATTTGCTCGTGCAGAGGGAGTTTCAGGATGTATTCACTGCTCAGGGAGCCAAACAAGTGGCAGAGAACTGTATACGGTGTGATGGGCCTTTTGTAAAACAAACAGTGGCAGAAAAGCAGTGACAGCCTTTATGTGCCACTGTTTGAGTATGCTTGAATGTGGCTTCCTAAGTGGCGCTGGTGGTAAAGAACAGACGAAGAGACACGGGTTCAACCCCTAGGTCGGGAAGATCCCCTGGAGGAGGGCAGGGAAACCCACTCCAGTATTCTCGTCTGGAAAATCCCATAGACAGAGGAGCCTGGTGGGCGACAGTCCACAGCGTCACAAAGAGAGACAGCTGAAGCAGTTTAGCACACAGGCACACATGTGTGAATCCACAGGAGAAAAGGGCAGGTTTTCAGACTGTTACCTAGAGTTACAGGTAGAGTCTAGATAAAGGGACTAAGGGACATAAGAAAACATGTTTTGGGGAAAGCGCTAATCAACAAACACAAAAAGTATCTGTATTAGCATAGTCATTATGGGTGTTCATGTAGGAAGTAAAATGACAAATGAAAACAACTGGAAGTTCAACCTTGGAGTTTCCTTCTAGCAGACACACCTACTATATATGAGATAAAAAACAGGTCTTACTGTATAGCACAGGGAACCACCTTCAATATCCTGTGATAAACCATAATGGAAAAGAATATGTATACAGATGTGTAACTGAATCACTTTGCTGTACACGAGGAACTAACACAATACTGTAAATCAACTATGCGTCAGTTAAAAAAAAAGAAAAAGTCAAAAAATAGTCATTGCGGTCCAAACGCTCTACAATCCCTCCTGCCCACAGGGGTCGTGCGGGGTGGGGCAGGGGAGGCAGGCTTTCTCCTCCTCCCTCTCTTCCTGCTCTCCCCCACCTTTCCCTCTCCCTCCAGGAAAACCTGGCCAGGCTGCTCTTTGCCTGGAGTCTGTCACACTGCTAGAGAGCCGGGGAGCCTTCAGAGAGGGCTGGTCTGAGTCTTCCTCCGGCATCCTTCCCTCCCAGGATCTCGTGAACTAAGTGACATCCCCAAGGTCACAAAATCTGTCACCATCTCCCCCCACCTCAAACAAGCCCCTCACCCAGTTCCCTCAACTCCGACTGCATTAAGTAGCTGGAGGAAATGAAGGTGGAGGTTGCAAGGTTTTGCAACTGCTCTGCCATCCCTGCTCTGCTCATCCGAGTGAGCTGATGGCTGTGTCTGCCTGTCTGATATGAGGGAAGGCACCTGCCAGCACCCATCACCCCGTGGAGCTGGTTACAGGGAGCTCACTGCCTCTTCACTTTCCTGCCCTGAAGGTGCCCCCGATCCGGAGGCAGCTAAAGCCCCGCTGACACCCACTCCTCACTCCTGGCCTGGGGATCACTTAGTACCATTACTCTTTCCAAATGTGCTAGAACACTGGGCTGCCTGGGCTCTGCTAGCCTGAGCGCTACTGGCCTCTAGGCCTCCCTCTTCTCTCCACCCCCCAAGCTTCTCTGACCCACTCTGACTCCTGAGGACAAGTGTCCCTAGGGGGTGTGGGGGCCCCAGCTAGGCATGGCCTCCAGCCCTGTGCAGGCAGAGTATGGGGAGATGCCAGCCAGGCTGGGGTAGGAGGCTGGCATCTGCGATTCACTCCCTTGCCCCCACAACACCCCATCATTGCCCATGTTCTCATCTTCAAATGCCACCCTTTCCATCTGCTTGCACATGTCAGGAACTCAGGGCTCCATCTTGACACCTCCTCCTTCATCTCCAGGGGAGTCAACTGCCAAACCCTGTCCATTCCAGCCCCTGCCCCTTCCAGCCCCTGCCCCTTCCAGCCCCTGTCCACTCCAGCCCCTGCCCAAGGTACCCTCGTCTCTTGGGTGCACCACTGCAGGCTCTCCTGCTGGGCCCCTGCTTCCCTTTTGCCTCTCTCCAGAATAACTGAATGGGGATGTCAGGAGGGGAGGCCATGCTGCGGGTCCTTCTCAAGCTTCTCTGTGCTTCCAACACATCTGGGGCTACAAAGCACCACTCCAGGCCACCTGTGCAGCAGCCAAGGTAACTGTTCTGAAACACATATTTGATCTGTCACTCCCCTCTCTAAACCCCTCCTAGGCTTTCCAGATGGTTCCCCTGATCAAGACAACACCCTCCACCCAGCCCTCTAACAGCCAACCCCTGTCCCCTCATGCTCCCCACCTGATATCTCTGGAAGTCCTCCCCTCACCCTGGCCTTCTTCCAGCCCCCTCATCCTTTACATTCCCTTCAGCCAGAATCAGCACATGGTCTTCCCTCCAGAGAACATCTCCTTCTGCCCCCCACCCTCTCCTCCTCCCAGACATCAGACAAAATCTCTGGAAACTCTTCTTCCTCTTCACACCTCTGTTTGCAGTTACACATGCCTCAGCTCGATTCTTTGATTAATGTCTCCCTTTCCACACCATGAAGGCAGAACTATGTCCAAATCTGTCATTGTCAGAGCACATGCTAATCATTCAGGAATATTTGATGGATTGAATGACTAAATAATTACAACACTCATTCAGGTGAAGGCAGAAATGGGGGACACAGACTTGGAAAGATTACGAGGCCAGGCTCAGAATTTTAGGAGGGGCGCCTGAAGAACGAGGCATCTTAACAGAGCTCAAGTACTAGCTGGACTTTTTCTGGCCAGGGTACTGGGGCAGGTGGAGGCGACCTCTGCATAGAGGGTGCAGACAAGGCTGTGAAACAGGTAATCCATAGGAAGTAGCGAACAGGAGACCAGATGGGGAAGATGAGCTGTGACAGATCACTCAGTGCCTTGAGCTCCAAGCCAAGGGGTGTATGGGCTTGATGCTGTGGGCCACGAGAAATCTTTGAACAGAAAGTTTAGCGTGGAGAGGCCTTCACTAGTATTTCCAGCACGGGGGCAGTATACAAGCATGTCATCATGGGAAGGGATCTGAGCTCTTTCAAGCTCAGCCCTTTTATTTAGCAGGTGAGAAAGCTGAAGCCCTGGGCTTCCCTGATGGCTCAGATCATAAAGAATCTGCCTGTAATGCAGAGACCTGGATTCGATCTCTGGGTTGGGAAGATCCCCTGGAGAAGGGAATGGTTACCCACTCCAGTATACTTGCCTGGAGAATCCCATGGACAGAGGAGCCTGGAGAGCTGCCATCTGAGAGGTCACAACGGAGTTGCACACAACTGAGCAACTAACAGCTGAAGCCCAGAGAGGGAAAGTGACTTCCTCAAGGTCACACGGCTGACTCCCAGTGGAGTCTCCATCACATGTCAGTCTAATTTCAGTTCAGTTCAGTCACTCAATCGTGTCTGACTCTTTGCGACCTAATGAACTGCAGCACACCAGGCCTCCCTGTCCATCACCAATTACCAATTCCCAGAGCTTACTCAAACTCATGTCCATTATGTCGGTGATGCCATCCAACCATCTCATCCTCTGTCGTCTCCTTCTCCTCCCGCCTTCAATCTTTCGCAGCACCAAGGTCTTCTCAGATGAGTTAGTTCTTCGCATCAGGTGGCCAAAGTATTGGAGTTTCAGCCTCAGCATCAGTCCTTCCAATGAATACCCAGGACTGATCTCCTTTAGGATGGACTGGTTGGATCTTCTTGCAGTCCAAGGGACTCTTAAGAGTCTTCTCCAGCACCACAGTTCAAAAGCATCAATTCTTCGGCGCTCAGCTTTCTTTATAGTCCAGGTCTCATGACTACTGGAAAAGACTGGAAAAGACTGAAGAAAGTCTGGTTTCAGGCCATTATTATTTCTTTACATTGCTTCCACCAACCAACCTCCTTTCCTTTGGCAATTATTAGACAATGTGTGTGTTCATAAAAGCGTTCCTCCCAGTTCCTGCTCTGCTGGCCACAGCTTAGAAAGCCTGACTTCCGGGACTAGCTCTGCCTCTTACACACAGTGGGGCCTTGGGTCATTCCCTCCCCTCTTGTGGACACTTGGTTGGCCCTGTTAATGGCAGACTTTTCAGAGAGTCAGTACAGGAAAGGTCCTCTGCTAGGCCAGTTAGATGGGGATAAAAGTTCAAAGGCCCTGTGGCACCCTCAAGCTAATAACTTGAGGGTGCCACCCTCAAGCTGGCACCCTCAGCCAGCAAGGCCCAGAAATGGCCATGAAGACACTTTCTGGGACCCTGACGGTAACTCCTTGGTGAGCCTAGCTGGGTATTTCTAACATTCTTTTTCAACACCTGCCCTTAGATGTTTCAAAGAGGCAAATGAAGTGTGGGGTTCCAGCTAGAGCTCTGTGTGCAGAGTGAGGTTCTCTGAAGGAGTGGCTGGCGGGCCCCGAGCCTGCACAAGGATCCAAGAGGACAGAGAAAAAGTACCCAAACTGAAGCCAGTCATCATTCCTCTTTTAAACCCTGTTACATCATACCTCCCCAAGGACCAACTCTGTTCCTCCTCAAAGAACTGGGGAATCATCCTTTTTTTCTGAAAACAGTTCCTCTACAAATGCAGGAATCCCCATAGCAACCATTTTATGTCCTTGGAGCCCTAGGAAGGAAGTAGAGAGGGAGCCCTCTGCCTAGGATTTGAGGCCTCTCGTCTGTATAAGCCTGAGAGACCAAGAAATTGGCCTAATTGTCAGCCTTCAGCTTAGGTGAAGGCTGAACGGAGCCTCTGAGAGGAAACAATAATCAGAGCTGTCCAAGTGCAAGCCAGACCCACAGGCCTCTGAGGAAACGTGGGCAGCATGGAGTGGGGCGGGCTGCTCCGAGGTCTGCAGGCGGGGGAGCCCAGGCCATCTGCTGTCCTTGGCGGCTGTGCCTTGGCTGCCGCCCAGGCCTTTCCTCAAATTATGCTGGGGGGACCTTCCCTTCCCATCCCTCCTCCCTGCTCCTTTCCCCCGTGTCAGAAAGCATCTCTTTTCCTCTGGACAAGATGGGAAAAGAAAGAGGAGAGCCGCCTCTGGTCAGACTCGGCCTCTAACACTCCACTGGCAGAGGAGAAACAGGGCCGGGCGCCCTGGTCCGGTGGGCAGAGATGTGTGGGCACTGGCCCGGGTGGAGTGGAGGGCAAGTGAGGAACCCAGCCACGGTGGCGACTACCTGGAGCTTCCAGCTCCCTGGAGAGCCGTCCCTCTCTTCCTCATTCCCCTGTGGCTGTCCCCCACGTCCTTCCTGTCCACAGGGCATTTTGCTGGAATGACCTGGACGCATTTATAGCTGCAGGGGCTTCTAAGGCAAGTAGCTGAGGTGGGTGCATCTGATTCGGGACTATTAGCGCCTCCCCCATCCCAGGCCCTCCCTGGACCACGCAGCAGGGAGAGACAGGAAAGGCTTGGGGCATGCAAGGGC